>BRYE01000026.1:2000000-2005000 GCA_030159115.1 Actinidia arguta var. hypoleuca
TGACAAGGAGTGCAATTATAATTATTTAGTGGACTTAATTATAATTTACATAAATAGGGATTAATGCTAGTTGGATTAGGAATCCTTATTTGTGTAAGAAGTCTAATCATACTGAGTCTCTGGTCCTTACTATAACCTATATATACTCACTCTATATAGCAACTAGGGTTAAGTAAAATATTCAAAGAACCCTAGCAGCCGTGAGCCCACTATCTTTGGAGTAAAGCGTGTGTGAGGAATACAGCAAAAGACTTGAGGTTGTGATCGAGCAACTGATACCTGTTGCTGTTTTGAATCAACGAGAGTATGATTCTAATCATGTAGATTAGTTTCTGCTAATTAAGTCAGATTTTTTTGGTATTATATGCATGCATTATAGCCGGGTCATGAGAAATTCTATAGTCCATAACATGTAGATCCCTATATGTTAGGGTTAGAGGAGACTTTGAGTATTTTATTACTTTTATTGATGATTACTTAAGGTACAGTTATGTTTATCTGTTGCACCATAAGTTTGAAGCATTTGAAAAGTTCAACGAATTTCAGACAAAAATGGAGAAGCAATTAGACAAAAACATAAATTCACTTCGATCCAATCAGGTGGCTAGTACCTCTCTGGTGACTTTGATAAGTATTTGTTGAATAATGAGATTTTATCTCATTTATCAACACTAGGTATGCCTAAGCATAATGGTGTGGCTAAAATAAGAAATTGGGCTCTTTTGGACATGGTAAGATCTATGATAAATTATTCTAATCTATCAAAGTTCATGTTGGGATATGCTTTAAAAAATGGCTTATATTCTAAACTCAATTCCAACTAAGTCTGTCCCGAACACTTCTGTAGAGTTGTGGACTAGATGCAAGCCTAGTTTACAACACTATATGATACGGAGGTGTCCAGTAAATGTGTTTGAGAGAAAGACTTAGAAGTTGAAAATTAAGTCAAAATTATGCTATTTCATAGGATATCCCAAAGGAACTAAAGGTTGGTTATTTTATAATCTCAGTAATCATATAGTATTAGTTGACACTAATGCTATTTTTCTAGATGACAATTATATAATGGATCAGAAGCCTGTTGATATATTTAATCTTATAGAGTTGTTTGATACTCCCATAGAGTCATTAGCAGGAAGTTCTAATTTAGTGCAGGATGTCCCAGATACTGTTGCATAATCACCTTTAGATACATAAGAACCATGTCGTTGTTGGAGGATTGTCAGGGCTTTCAATAGGTTCCCACAAGGCAAACTATGAGGGGGTGGGGTGAAATAGGTTTTCTTTAATAATGCCCAATTAAAAATTAATGATCTTAACTAAATATGTTATGCAATATATATATATATAATGAGAGTAAGTGAGGAGAGATTGCAAACAAATTTATAGTGGTTCAGTCAATCGGTGCCTAAGCTCACTTCTCCAAGATCTTCTTGGGATTTTACTATTTTTACAAGCTTTTGGGGTGCTTGTAAACCTTTATAATTTCTTCAACGCTAGAGCTTCTTTAGTCTTCAAGAGAATAACCCTCTTTTGGATTACAATCAATCACACAAGGTGATTCTCTCAAAAGAATTATGTTGTAGCAATGAATGCTCACAAATAGTTTAGTTGATTGATAAATACAATCAAAGATTTCTAGAGTATTTTCAATCTTTTTATCTAACAAATTTATCCCAACAAGTAATCAAGGTGTTGAAGAATTGAATGCAAGAGGTTGAGAGAATTTAATACACTTCAATTTATTTTTTCAATATCTTTCCAACCATCCCAAGGGTTGCATTTATAGCCTTAGGTTGAAATATGGCCATTGCATCATTAAATGCACCTAACTAGCCATTTTAATTAAATCTAGGTCATTGAATCTTGATCTGGACGCTCAGGATCAATAGTTCAAATTTCAGTCGACACTTCTGTCAACCAAACTTCACTTTTGGTTGATGTTTCTTTGATTCTAGAGGCTGCTCAAAACTTCAGTTGACTGATCTTTATTCGGGCGATGTTTCATAAAACAAGAGGTAGCTAAAATCTTCAGTCAAGGGTTTGAATGAACTTCGATCTACCCTTTCTTCAAAACTAGTGTTGGCTTATACTTCGATTGACATTTTTCCAAACTTCGGCCGATCAAATTTTCTTCGGTTGATGCCTTGCATTTCTAGTGGCACTTAAAAACTCTGGTCGAGGCCCTCCAACTTCGGTTGATAAGTTTGGTCGACTGAACTTGTGATAGTTGCAGCAATCAATTTGTTTTTTCTTTAAAACACAAACTTATTAAACACCCAAAATGAGTTTGGGAGATAATTTGATAATTGTAAAAGTTAAATTTGCATTATAACATTGATCGTGACTTGTTGGAACGAGCGAATTGAATTTGAGTTAATATAGACTCTTCTAAGCTCGATTGAGTTTTTTTGTTAGTCTAAGCAACTTAAGAGTTTCAAAATAACTCCTAATTATATTTTCAAAGTATGCACACGTGTATATTCTCAAAACAAATTTGCGAGAGGCTATTTTGAATCAAATGAATGATATTGCATATTTATAATGTGTGATGTTGTTTGACTTTCGATTTTGTTCGACTTTCAATTTTGTTCTTCAAAATAATTTTCAAAGAAATGTATTTAAACAATGTTTAACATACATAATCCTAATCATCAAAATTAATTTTAACTTTATTCTAACAATGTTCTTATGGGAGGCTATCTCTGATGAACATGATTTGTATTCCAGTAATTACAACAAGGCAATTTTTGAAAAGTATTTGAGAAATTGGCAAAATATTATGAAAGCTGAGATGGAGTCTATGTACTCTAACCATGTCTGAGAACTTGTACAATCACCTGCCAATGTTAAATACATTGGCTGAAAGTGGATTTATAAGAGAAAAAGAGGACCCGATAGTTTGATAGAGACTTATAAAGTTAAATTATTGGCCAAATAATTTACTCAAAAAGAAGAAATTAATTATGAGAAATTGTTTTCACCAGTCGGCTTAAGTCTATACGAGTTCTCTTATCTATTGAGACATACTTCAATTATGAGATTTGGCACATGGACGTCAAGACTGTCTTTTTGAATGACAATCTTGAGGAAGACATCTACATGATATAGTTAGATGGATTCATAACTAAGGACCAAGAGCATATGATATGCAAGTTGCATATGTCCATATATGGACTTTATGTTCTTATTTAATTGTTTCTTCGTTTCAACCCAATTTTTTTTGAACTTTTCAAATGCCTCGAACTTTCGGTGTAATAGATAAACATAACTATACCTTGAGTAATCATCAATAAAAGTAGTAAATTACTCAAAGCCCCTCTGGCCTAAACATTTAGGGGTCCACATACATCTGCATGAATTAACTTTAACACACCTTTGCATTTATTTTCTTTTGTCAAAAAATGTCTTTTGGTCATTTTTTATTCTAAACTCGATGTACGCACAAGTAAAATAATCAAAGATGACAAAGGGACTTCTTTAACCAATCTATCAATCCTTTTAAAAATAATATGACCAAGTATTACATGCGAAATGTATGTTGAATTATTAGAAGAAGCCTTTCTTTTAATGGACAACTTTTGTGATTTATTCAATTTAGTGTCATGTATCTCATATATCTTAGGAGTAATCAAACAAAGACCGTCAACCTATTTACCCGAGCATATAAAAGATCAATTTAATAGAAACATTTTTATCGAATAAAATGGAATATCTTTGTTTAAACAAAGCAATAATCGAAATTAAATTTCTTCTAATGTTAGGGACAAATATCAGTCATGTAAAACCAATGTTAATTAAAGAAAAAATTAACTCTACTACTCTTAAAACACTAGCTTCTGAGCTCAGGTGCATTATAATCTCACCATCACTTAACTTCTTGGTTTTTTGAAATTCTTAAAACGTGTTACAAATGTGATTCATTACACCAGAATCAATACACCAAGACTTTGAAGTATCCACATTAAAGCTTACTTTAATAATAAGTGATTTGGTTATACTTGAATCCTTTTTTTGAGTCAGATAGTTTGGACAATTACTCTTCCAATGACCCGCACCCATAATGAAAACACTTTCCCTGGGGTTTTGGATCATTCACTTGTTCATCAATGCTTTCATAGCAATCTTCCTAGTAAGTCGCCTTGTTCTCCAAACATCTCCTTGAGACTTAGGATCATATCCTTAGTACTTAGATAATCTTTTAGCTGATGTTGTAAAATAGAAAACGTCGAAGCTAAAATATATCAACGTGTCATCTCATCATCTTTAACCCATATTTCATATCTTTTTATTTTTGGTCTAAGTGCATTAGCAACAAAAAGATTTGAACGTTCCCCAGTTAAAACATACTTATACCCTTCCGTAGTGAGTAAAATATCCAAATTTCTCTTCTAGTCTACATAATTAGGTCCAGTCAATGTAATTTGATTTAGGATGATTGCAAGTGGATTAAATGACATCTGAGAATCATAAATAAATCATACATAAATATGAATACATATAAATTAAACTCTTGCTTTCATTATAATATAGTAGTATCCTCGTTTCGCTATAATATGAATGCATTAGGACTTTAACCATATAAATTACATGCTTTCGTGGGGAAGTCAAATGTCATCTTTTTGATTAGGAGGACTATCATATCCATTTTGATACTATCATCTAGACATCTCACGTCAAATTAAATTATAATATACCCGATCTCCCTTACTCTTCAAAAGATAATGATCAAACTCCGTGAGGAGAATATCATTCCCTTTTGATTGAGTGTATAGCATCATCTAGAATCAAAATAAAACTATTGTGAATAGAGTTTCCATGGGGAAATTACTTTTCACACCATCTCCCTTAGTTCTATCCTAAGAAGTCTAATCTTATAACCAACAAGAATAAACACCCTCCCTATGGAGGCCACACCAAAGACTCGAGGTGTTTATTCTCTTCTTACTATGGACCGATGATGGAAGACCGTGGAGTTTTTATAAAATTCATCTCCCACT
>BRYE01000026.1:2017500-2020000 GCA_030159115.1 Actinidia arguta var. hypoleuca
ACATATTCATTGTCAAAGTATGCGAATCTCTACATCGCAGAAATCATTCGACTTCATGGTATGCCTGTTTCTATAGTGTCGGATCGAGATCCGAGGTTTGTGTCAAAGTTTTGGAAAAGTTTACAACGAGTATTCGGCACTGAGCTGAACTTTAGCACCGCTTTCCACCTGCAGACAGATGGACAATCTGAGAGGACTATCCAGACCTTAGAGGATATGCTACGCTTATGTGTTCTCGATTTTCAAAGAAATTGGAAAACTCATTTGCCACTCGTGGAGTTTGTTTACAACAACAGTTTTCACTCAAGCATCGGAATGGCTCCTTATGAAGCGTTATATGGGAGAAAATGTAGGTCGCCAGTCTGTTGGACCGAAGTGGGAGAACGACAAATTTTAGGATCCGAAATCGTTCAACTGACCACCGACAAGATCAAAGTGATTCAGTAAAGATTGCAAACCATCCAGAGTCGACAAAAGAGTTACGCGGACATACGGAGACGAGAGTTCGAGTTCGAGGAGGGGGATCATGTATTTTTGAAAGTGTCTCCTTCCAAAGGTTTTCATCGTTTTGGAAAAAGGAGAAAGTTAAAGCCAAGATACATCAGACCATTTGAAGTTCTACAACGAATCGGACCAGTCGCTTATCGTATCGCTTTTCCATCGGAGTTTTCACAAGTTCACGACGTCTTTCACGTCTCAATGTTACGGAAGTATGTTCATGACCCCACGCATGTGATAGACCACTATCCTCTAGAAATGAGCAAAGACTTGAGCTATGCTGAAAGACCAATCGAGATTGTTGATCGTCGTGATCAAATTCTTAGAAACAAAGTCATTCCCTTAGTACGAGTGTTATGGCAGAACCATACGTGGGAAGAATCAACTTGGGAGCGAGAAGATGAAATCCGAGAATGATATCCATTTCTATTTGAATGAACATTACAATAAGTCAAGGTATGCAGCTTTTCTAATTTACAGTAACGCTATTTTGTTTACTCATCATATACAATTTTGATATTGTCCTTGTCCAGATATTTCAGGGAAGACCGATTGTCTTGGATAGTATTAATCGGGTTACCATGTTGTAGGCTGCCCAACTGAGAGGGCAGTAGAGGTAGTCGCAACTAAAGGGTTAACACCACAATTAAGCACATTAACGATCACCAGTTAGACAATCGAGTATACAAAGAATTTTTATCAGAGTAGCGCAACGGAGGCAGAAGGGAACCACAACGACGAGAATAACATAAATACGATGCTAACCAAGTTTGAGGACAAACTTTTATAAAGGAGGGGAGAATGTAGTACTCCGAACCCATAAATTTCCTTTATTCATGTCTTAATGTAAAAATTTAATTCTATTAGGACCTAATTATAAGTATTTTACGATCAAAGTGGTCAAAAGTGACCAAAATAGATGAAATAACCAATTAGGAGGAAGGTTGTAACAAAAAGGAATGGAGGTGGGCACATGGGATTGAATCCCATGTGTTTCTTTCAAGCACCAAACCAAACACACACACACAAAAAAAAAATTCGTAGAGAGAGAGAGAAAGAAGAAATAAAGGAAGAAAGAAGGAAGGAAGAGAAGGAGAAGCTTGGAGAGAGAGTCCAAAATCCAAGCCTAAGGAAGCCATTGAAAGCTCTACCAAGCTTGAGGAGGTGAGAAAAATCTAGTTTTATGTATATGTATAAGTGGAAGAAATTAGGTTATGCCTTAGATATCTTTAGTAAGCACAATGTTGAGTTTAGAGGACTCCCTTAAGTCCCAATTGAAGTATATTGAAGCTCAATTCAAAGAAATTGAATGCTAACACAAGAATCCTAAATTATTAAATGTTAGGATTCTTGAGACTTTGACCTTAGATCTACCATGCTAGGGTTAGTTTTGAGGTTTGATTTTGAGTTATTGTTGTCTCTTGTGTGTGTAGTTGAGCCATAAAAATTTTGGTGAAGTTTTGGGTTAAGATTGGATAAGTTTTTGGCATGTTTTCATGCCATTTCTGCTGCTGCGTGCGGCTGACGTTTGAACGCCTCTGTGGAGCGTTCGAACGTCCAGAGTTGTGATTTTCATTTTTGCCCTGGCGTTAGAATGCCACGTTCGAACGTATGGCGTTCGAACGTCCAGAGTTAATATTTTTCCGGATTGCCTGGCGTTCGAACGCCCGTTCGAACGCCAGACCATTTTAAGCCCATACACTGTTTTGTAAAACGGGCATAACTTTCTCTAAAAAATTCGGATTGAGACACTGTTTGAAGAGTTGGAAAATAGACTCGTAGACCTTTCTAACCACATAAATTTTAAAATTTAATTCCATATATATTATGAGATATTAAAGTTTAAAGTCTACCTAAGATATTACCAGCAACACAGTTTTTTTAGAAATTTAGTCCTTATTCCATAAGGCATAACTTCTTCATTTGGGATGCGTTTCAAACTCATGACCTACCAAATTGAAGGTCATTAAGTCTATTTTTAAATGATATTGACCTAGGATGT
>BRYE01000026.1:2025000-2037500 GCA_030159115.1 Actinidia arguta var. hypoleuca
TTTATCAAGATTGGCAGTCCATAAATCATATATATAGGCTAGGTCACCAACTAAGGCAAGGATAGGAATCTTAAGAGGTCCTAATTTAGCTCCAACTAAACTACTAAATATCCTAGTTATCTCATAACTTAATTTAGTAATTTAATTAATCCAAATTAATTTGACTAAATAATTTGAATTGCACTATAAAGCAAAAGGACTAAAATACCCTCATCCCTATTTTATACCATAATTAAAACCCTTCTTCATGGGTACCCATAACTAGGTTTTGATTAATTAACCGTTACCAAATCTCAATTATTTCTAACCCTTATGATTCATTATTCATTTCCTATTTAGTCATTAAAATAAAAAGATTTTATTTCGATAAATAATTTACCTAAGAGATTGGATCCAAATTTTAATGACTAAACTAATGAATTAATTCAAAAGTGATACCTTCTCTCACTTAGAAGAGTGAAATTCTATCTTGAGAATGAAGTGTTTCCCACAGACCTAAGAATGATCATCCAAGTTACCGAGGTGTTGACCTCAATTAGCCTTATTGATAAATTAAAGTGAACAATAACAAAAACTTGAATTTACTATTCTCTTAGGATTTAATAGTCAATTTTAAATAAAAAATATAAGATTTCATCATAAAATGACAGATTTATATGATATTCTTCTTTACGACAATCTATTTCAGTATTTTTGGAATATACCAATACTTTAACCTATAGTCATCTACTCCAATGGTTGAGATAAACCATCCAATCACTTAGAGGTTAACAATATTATAGTATTCGTAGATGAGACATCCAATCTCATCATCGACTATAAACTAATTTAAAGTTACCCGAATTAATGATTAATATCTCCTGTGTGTAAATCACATTTCCAAACATTTATCATATCTGTCGATAACTTAGGGACATATCATCTTAGAATATATAATAATATCCATATTATCTCATGATATGATAAGATAACATCCAATTGTATGATTAAATGAATTCTCATTCTAAATAATAATTAAATATTTAGACATGTAGGCATACAATTCTCAACACTAAATACTTTAGAATTTTGTCTTGAGAATGAAGTATTCCCACAGACCTAACAATGATTACCCAAGTTACCGAAGTGTTAACCTCAATTAACCTCACTCATTGGTAAATCAAAGTGAACGATGTCAGGAACTTATATTCACCATTCTCTCAGGATTTAATAGTAAATTTTAAATAATGAATGTAAGATTTCAACATAAAATCATAATTTTATATGATATTCTATTTTATGACAATCTATTTCAGTATATTCCCAATATACCGAAACTTTAATCCAAAGTCATTTACTCCGATAGATAAAACATTCAATCACATAGAGGTTAACAATTTTATAGTCTTCGCAGATTAGACGTTCAATCTCATCATTGACTACAACTAATTTAAAGTTACCCGAATCAACGATTAATATCTCCCGTATGTAAATCTCATTTTCACACATTTATCATATCTCTCGATAACTTAGGGACATATCACCTTAGGATATATAATCATATCTATATGATTTCATGATATAATAAGATAATATCCAATTGTATGATTAAATGAATTCTCATTTAAAATAATAATTAAATATTTGAACATGTGGGCATACAATTCCACACATTAAACAGTTTAGAATTTTATTTTTTTTAGTTTCTACACCCTTTAATCTTTTTTTCTTTTTCTCTCAACACTAACCTATCAACTTAGAGGGTGGGCTCTCAAATTTTCTATCAAAAAATTCTATAGGAAATTTCTATAGAGATTGGCAGCCCACATATCATATCTTTAGGCTAGGTCTTGTACTATTGCAAGGATAGGGATATAAGAGAGTTCAAGTTTTGCTCCAACTAAACTACTAAATATCTTAGTTATCTCATAATTTAATTTAGTAATAATATCAATCCTAATTAATTTCATTAAATAATTTCAATATCACTCTAAAACTAAATGACTAAAATACCCTCATCACTATTTTATACCATAATTAAAATATTTTTCATGAGTACCCATAATTAGGTTTGAAATTAATTAAAAGTTATCAAATTTTAATTATTTCTAACCCCTATAATTTATAATTTATAATTCATTTCCTATTTAGTCATTAAAACGTAAGTTTTTATTTGGATTAACAATTTACCAAAAAGATTGGATTTGGCTTTCAATGACTAAATTAATGAATTAACTCACAAGTGATACCCGCTCTCTCTTAGAAGAGTGAGATTCCGTCTTAAGAATGAAGTGTTCTCACAGACCTAACAATGACTACACAAGTTACTGAGGTATTGACCTCAATTAGCCTCACTCATTGCTAAATCAAAGTGAACGATACGAAGAACTTGAATTCACCATTCTCTTAGGATTTAATATTAAATTTTAAATAACGAATGCAAGATTTCAGCATAAAATCATAGTTTTATGTGATATTCTAATTTACGATAATCTATTTTAGTATATTCCAAATATACCAATACTTTAAATTCAAAGTCATCTACTCCGATAGTTAAGATAAACCATTCAATCACACATAGATTAACTATATTATAGTCTTCGCAACTGAGATGTTTAACCTCATCATCGACTACAAAATATTTAAAGTTACCCGAATCAACGAATAATATTTCCTGTGTGTAAATTTTATTTTTACACATTTATCATATCTCTCGATAATTAAGAGACATACCACCTCATGATATATAATAATATTCATATCATCTCACGATATAATAAGATAACATCCAATTGTATGATTAAATAAATTCTCATTCCAAATAATGATTAAATATTTTAACATGTGAGCATACAATTCCCTACACTAAACACTTTAGAATTTTATTTTTTTTAGTTTGTATATCATTTGATCTTTTTTTCTTTTTTTCTCAACCCTAACCAATTTACTTAGAGTGTGGGCTCTCAGATTTTCTGTCAAAAAACTCTTTAGAGAATTTCTATATAGATTGACAGCCCACATATCATATATCTGCGAGATCTTCTACAATTGCAAGAATTGGGATCTAAGAGAGTTCAAGTTCAGCTCCAACTAAACTACTAAATATCTTAATTATCTCATAACTTAATTTAAAAATTTAATTAATCCAATTTAATTTAATTAAATTAATTCGATAGCATTCTAAAGCTAAATGACTAAAATACCCTCATCACTATTTTATACCACAATTAAAACCGTCTTCATGGGTACCTATAATTAGGTTTGAATTAATTAGCCGTCACCAAATTTCAATTATTTCTAACTCCTCGGATTCATAATTTATTTTTTATATAGTCATTAAAAGAATAAATTTTTATTTCAATAAAATTTACCGAAAAGAATAGATCCAGATTTCAATGACTAAACTAATGACATGAATCACAAGTGATACTAGCACTCTCGTAGAAGAGTGAGATTCCGTCTTAAGAATGAAGTGTTCCCACAAACCTAACAATGACCACCCAAGTTATCGACGTGTTGACCTCAATTAACCTCATTCATTGGTAAATCAAAGTGAACGATGCCAGAAAATTGAATTCACCATTCTCTCAAGATTTAATAGTCAATTTTAAATAGCGAATGTAAGATTTCATCATAAAATCACATTTTTATATGATATTCAATTTTACGACAATCTATTTTAGTATATTCACAATATACCAATACTTTAACCCACAATTATCTACTCTGATGGTTGAGATAAACCATTGAATCACATAGAGATTAACAATATTATAGTCTTCGTATATGAGACATCCAATCTCACCATCGACTATAAACTAATTTAAAGTTACTCGAATAAATAATTAATATCTCATGTGTGTAAATCTCATTTTTCAAACATTTATCATATTTCTCGATAACTTAGATACACATCATCTCATAATATATAATAATATATATATCATCTCATGATATAATAAGATAACACCCAATTGTATGATTAAATAAATTCTCATTTTAGATAATTATTAAATATTTGGACATGTGGACATACAATTCCCCACACTAAACACTTTAGAATTTGTTTTTTCTAATTTCTACACCTTTTAATATTTTCTTCTTTTTCTCTAAACCCTAACCTATCTACTTAGAGTGTGGGCTCTCAAAATTTCTATCAAAAAATTCTATAAGGAATTTCTATATGGATTGGCAGCCCACATATCATATCTTTAGGCTAGGTTTTCTACTATTGCAAATATAGGAATCTAAGAGAGTTCAAGTTCTACTCCAACTAAACTACTAAATATCCTAGTTATCTCATAATTTAATTTAGTAATTTAATTAATCCAAATTAATTTTATCAAATAATTTCGATAGCACTCTAAATATAAATGACTAAAATACCGTCATCACTATTTTATACCACAATTAAAACCTTCTTTATGGGTACCCATAATTAGGTTTCAATTAATTAACTGTTACTAAATTTCAATTATTTCTAACCTCTATAATTAACTGTTACTAAATTTAACATCCGATTGTATGGTTAAATGAATTCTCATTCCAAATAATAATTAAATATTTGGACATGTGGTCGTACAACTCCCCACACTAAACACTTTAGAATTTTATTTTTCTAGTTTCTACACCCTTTGATCTTTTCTTCTTCTTTTTCTCTCAACCCTATCCAATCTACTTAGAGTGTGGGCTCCCAGATTATCTTTCAAAAAATTCTGTAGAGAATTTTTATAAAGATTAGCAGTCCACATATCATATCTTTAGGCTAGGTCTCCTACTATTGCAAGGATGGGGATCTAAGAGAGTTCAAGTTTAGCAAACTAAACTACTAAATATCTTAGTTGTCTTATAACTTAATTTAGTAATTTAATTAATTTTAATTAATTTCATTAAATAATTTTGATAGCACTCTAATGCTAAATGACTAAAATATCCTCATTAGTATTTTATACAAAAATTAAAACCTTCTTCATGGGTACCCAAAATTAGGTTTGAATTAATTAACAGTTATCGAATTCTAATTATTTTTAGCCCCAATGATTCATAATTTATTTCTTATTTAGTCATTAAAATGATAAGTTTTTATTTTGATTAACAATTTACCGAAAAGACTGGATCCGGCTTTCAATGACTAAATTAATGAATTAACTCGCAAGTCATACCCACTCTCTCTTAGAAAAATGAGATTGCGTCTTGAAAATGAAGTGTTCCCACAGACCTAACAATAATCACCTAAGTTATCAAGGTGTTGACCTCGATTAACCTCACTCATTGCTAAATCAAAGTGAACGATGTAAAGAACATGAATTCATCATTCTCTCAAGATTTAACAGTCAATTTTAAATAGAGAATGTAAGATTTCACCATAAAATGACAGTTTTATATGATATTCTATTTTATGACAATCTATTTCAGTATATTACCAATATACTAATACTTTAACCCAAAGTCATCAACTCTGATGGTTGAAGTAAACCATTCAATCACATAGAGGGTAAAAATATTAAGTCCTCGCAGATAAGAAGTCAAATGTCATCATCGACTAAAAACTAATTTAAAGTTACCTGAATCAACGATCAATATCTCCTGTGTGTAAATCTCATTTTCACATATTTATCATATTTCTTGGTAACTTAGGGACATATATCACCTCATGATATATAATAATATCCGTATCATCTCATGATATAATAAAACCACATCTAATTATATGATTAAATAAATTCTCATTGTAAATAATAATTAAATATTTAGACAGGTGGGGACACAATTCCCTACACTAAACACTTTAGAATTTTATTTTTCTAGTTTCTACACCCTTTGATCTTTTATTCTTTTTCTTTAAACCTTAACCAATCTATTTAGAGTGTGGGATTTTAGATTTTTTGTCAAAATATTTTGTAGAGAATTTCTATATAGATTAGCAACCCACATATCATATCTTTAGGCTAAGTCTTCTACTATTGCAAGCATAGGGATATAAGAGAGTTCAAGTTCAGTTCCAACTAAACTACTATTATTCTAAGTTAATTTCATTAAATAATTTCGATAGCACTCTAAAGTTAAAGGACTAAAATACTCTCATCACTATTTTATACCACATTTAAAACCTTCTTCATTGATACCCATAATTAGGTTTGAATTAATTGACAGTTATCAAATTTTAATTATTTTCAACCCCTACGATTCATAATTCATTACTTATTTAATCACTAAAATAACAAATTTTTATTTCGATAAACAATTTATCAAAAAGTTTCAATCACTAAATTAATGAATTAATTCACAAGTGATAGCTCTCTCATAGAAGAGTGAGATTTCGTTTTGAGAATAAAGTGTTCCCACAAACCTAACATTGACCACCCAAGTTATTGAGGTGTTGACCTCAATTAACCTCACCCATTGGTAAATCACAGTGAATTATGCCAAGAACTTGAATTCACCATTCTCTTAGGATGTGCTTGAAAATTTTAAATAACAAATGTAAGATTTCATCATAAAATCACAATTTTATATGATATTCTATTTTACGACAATCTATGTTAGTATATTCCAAATATATCAATACTTCAACCAGAGTGTGGGCTCTTATATTTTCTGTCAAAACATTATGTAGGAAATTTCTATATAGATGGGCAACCCACATATCAGATCTTTAGGCTATGTCTTGCACAATTGCAAGGATAGAGATCTAAGAGAGTTCAAGTTTAGCTCTAACTAAACTACTAATATCCTAATTATCTCATAACTTAATTTAATTAATCCTAATTAATTTTATCAAATAATGTCGATAACACTATAAAGTTAAATGACTAAAATATCCTTATCACTATTTTATACCAAAATTATAATTTCTTGATGGGTAACCATAATTAGGTTTGGATTACTTAATAGTTATCAAATTTCAATTATTTTTTACCCCTACGATTCATAATTCAGTTCATATTTAGTCATAAAATGATAAATATTTATTTTGATTAACAATTTACCAAAAAGATTGGTTCCAACTTTCAGTGACTAAATTAATGAATTAACACACAAGTGATACCCGCTCTCTCTTAGAAGAGTGAGATTCCATCTTAAGAATGAAGTGTTCCCATAAAACCTAAAAATGACCATCCGAGTTATTGAGGTGTTGACCTCAATTAATCTCATTCATTGGTAAATCAATGTGAACGATGCCAAGAAATTGAATTCACCATTCTCTCATGATTTAATAGTCAATTTTAAATAGCGAATATAAGATTTTATCATAAAATCACATTTTATATGATATTCAATTTTATGATAATCTATTTTAGTATATTCACAATATACCAATACTTTAACCCACAATTATCTACTCTGATGGTTGAGATAAACCATTGAATCACATAGAGATTAACAATATTATAGTCTTCGTATATGAGACATCCAATCTCATCATCGACTATAAACTAATTTAAAGTTACCCGATTCAACGATTAATATATCTTGTGTGTAAATCTCATTTTCACACATTTATCATATCTCTCGATAACTTAATGACACATCATCTCATAATATAAAATAATATCCATATCATCTCATGATATAATAAGATAACACCTAATTGTATGATTAAATGAATTCTCATTTCTGATAATTATTAAATATTTAGACACGTGGACATACAATTCCCCACACTAAACACTTTAGAATTTGTTTTTCTAATTTCTACACTCTTTGATCTTTTCTTCTTTTTCTCTAAATCCTAACCAATCTACTTAGAGTGTGAGTTCTTAGATTTTCTGTCAAAAACATTAGTAGGTAATTACTACATAGATTGGCAGCCCACATATCATATCTATAAGCTAGGTCTTCTACTATGGCAAAGATAAGGAACTAAGAGAGTTCAAGTTCAACTCCAAATAAACTACTAAATATCCTAGTTATCTCATAATTTAATTTAGTAATTTAATTAATCTAAATTAATTTCATTAAATAATTTCGATAGCACTCTAAAGACAAATGACTAAAATACCATCATCACTATTATATACCACAATTAAAACCTTCTTCATGGGTACCTATAATTAGGTTTGGATTAAAAAACCGTTCTTAAATTCCAATTATTTCTAATCCCTATGATTCATAATTCATTTTTTATTTAGTCATTAAAAGAATAAATTTTTATTTCGATAAACAATTTACCGAAAAGGATGGATCCAGTTTTCAATGACTAAATTAATTTATCTATTCACAAGTGATATTAGTTGTGTCGTAGAAGAGTGAGATTCCGTCTTAAGAATGAAGTGTTCCCATAGATCTAACAATGACCACCCAAGTTACAGAGGTGTTGACCTCAATTAGCCTCACTCATTAATAAATCAAAGTGAACAATGCCAAGAACTTGAATTCACCATTCTCTCAGGATTTAATAGTCAATTTTAAATTGAGAATGTAAGATTTCATCATAAAATGACAATTTTATCTGATATTCTATTTTACTAAAATCTATTTTAGTATATTCACAATATACCAATGCTTTAACCTAGCGTCATCAACTCCTATGGTTGAGATCAACCATTTAATCACATAGAGGTTAACAATACTATAGCCTTTGTAGATTAGACGTCCAATCTCATCATGGACTACAAACTAATTTAAAGTTATCCGTATCAACGATTAATATCTCGCGTGTGTAAATCTTATTTTCACACATTTATCATATATCTCAATAACTTAAGGACATATTACCTCTTCATATATAATAATATCCATATAATCTCATGATATAATAAGATAACATCTAATTATATGATTAAATTAAATGCTCATTCCAAATAATAATTAAATATTTAGACATGTGGGCATACAATTTTCCAAACTAAACACTTTAGAATTTTGTTTTTCTAGTTTCTAAACCCTTTAATCTTTTCTTCTTTTTCTCTCAATCCTAGCCAATGTACTTAGAGTGTGCGCTCTCAGATTTTCTGTCAAAATATTCTATAGGAAATTTCTATATAGATTGGCAACCCGCATATCATATCTTTTGGCTAGGTCTTCTAGTATTGCAAGGATAGGGATCTAAGAGAGTTTAAATTCAGCTCCAACTAAACTACTAAATATCCTAGTTAATTCATAACTTAATTTAGAAATTTAATTAATCCAAATTAATTTCATTAAATAATTTCAATAGCACTCTAAAGCTAAATGACTAAAATTCCCTCATCAATATTTTATATCACAATTAAAACTTTCTTCATGGGTACCTATAATTAGGTTTGTATTAATTAACCGTTACCAAATTTTAATTATTTCTAACCCGTACGATTCATAATTCATTTTTTATTTAGTCGTTAAAATAATAAAATTTTATTTTGATAAATAATTTACCGAAAAGACTAAATTCTAATTTCAATGACAAAATTAATGAATTGACTCACAAGTGATACCACCTCTCTCGTAGAAGCATGATATTCTGTCTTGAGAATGAAGTGTTCCCACAAATCTGGCAATGGCAACCCAAATTACCGAGGTGTTGACCTCAATTAACCTACTCATAGGTAAATCAAAGTAAATTATGCCAAGAATTTGAATTCACCATTCTCTCATGATTTAATAGTAAATTTTAAATAACGAATGCAAGATTTCATCATAAAATCACAATTTTATATGATATTCTATTTTATGACAATCTATTTTAGTATATTACCAATATACCAATACTTTAACCCAAAGTCATCAATTCTAATATATAAACCATTCAATCACGTTGAGGTTAGCAATTTTATACTCTTTGCAGATCAAACGTTCAATCTCATCATTGACTACAAACTAATTTAAAGTTACCCGTATCAACGGTTAATATCTCATGTGTGTAAATCTCATTTCACACATTTATCATATCTCTCGATAACTTAGCGACATATCTCCTTAGAATATATAATAATATCCATATCATCTCGTGATATAATAAGATAACATTCAATTGTATGATTAAATGAATTCTCATTCTAAATAATAATTAAATATTTGAACATGTGGGTATACAATTCCACACACAACTGTTTAGAATTTTGTTTTTCTAGTTTTTAAACCTTTTGATCTTTTCTTCTTCTCTCAACCCTAACCTATTTACTTAGAGTGTGGGCTCCCAGATTTTCTATCAAAATTTTTTATAGGAAATTTCTATATAGATTGGCAGCCCACATATCATATCTTTAAGCTAGGTACTCTACTATTGAAAGGATAGGGATCTAAGAGAGTTCAAGTTCTGCTCTAACTAAACTACTAAATATCCTAGTTATCTCATAATTTAATTTAGTAATTTAATCAATCTTAATTAATTTCATTAAAGAATTTTGATAGCTTTCTAAAACTAAATGACTAAAATACCCTCATCACTATTTTATACCACAATTAAAACCTTCTTCAGGAATACCCATAATTAGGTTTGAAATTGATTACCCACGTTATCGAGGTGTTGACCTTAATTAGCTTCACTCATTGATAAATCAAAGTGAATTCACGACACCAAGAACTTGAATTCACCATTCTCTAATGATTTAATAGTAAATTTTAAATAACAAATGTAAGATTTCATCATAAATTGACAGTTTTATATGATATTCTATTTTACGACAATCTATTTTATCATATTTTCCATATACTAATACTCTAACACAGAGTCATCTACTCCGATGATTGATATAAACCATTCAATCACATAGAGGTTAACAATATTATAATCTTTAAAGATGAGACGTCCAATATTATCATCGACTATAAACTAATTTAAAGTTACCTGAATCAACGATTAACATCTCCTGTGTAAATCTCATTTTCACACATTTATCATATCTCTCGATAACTTAGCAACATATCACCTCATAATATATAATAATATCCATATCATCTCATGATATAATAAGATAACATCCAATAGTATGACTAAATAAAATTTTATTTTAAATAATAATTAAATATTTAAACATGTAGACATAAAATTCCCCACACTAAATATTTTAGAATTTTTTTTCTAATTTCTACACCCTTGGATCTTTTCTTCTTTTTATCACAACCCTAACCAATCTACTTAGAGTGTTGGCTCTCATATTTTTTGTCAAAAACATCAGTAGGGAATTACTATATAGATTGGTAACCCACATATCATATCTATAGGCTAGGTCTTCTACTATTGCAAAGATAAAGAATTAAGAGAGTTCAAGTTCAGCTCCAAATAAACTACTAAGTATCCTAGTTATCTCATAATTTAATTTAGTAATTTAATTAGTACAACTTAATTTTATTAAATAATTTTAATTGCATTCTAAAATTAAATGACTAAAATACCCTCGTCACTATTTTATACCACAATTAAAACCTTCTTCAAGGGTACCTATAATTAGGTTTGGATTAATAAATCGTCCCCAAATTCTAAGTATTTCGAACCCCTACGATTCATAATTTATTTTGTATTTAGTCATTAAAAGAATAAGTTTTTATTTCGATAAATAATTTACTAAAAATTTGGATCCGAATTTCAATGACTAAATTAATGAATTAACTCAAAAGTTATACTCGCTCTCTGTTAGAAGAGTGAGATTTCGTCTTGAGAATGAAGTGTTCCCACAGACCTAACAATGACCACTCAAGTTACCGAGGTTTTAACCTCAATTAGCTTACTCATTGTTACACCAAAGTGAACGATAACAAGAACTTGAATTCACCATTCTCTCAGAATTTAATAGTAAATTTTAAATAACAAATGTAAAACTTTATCATAAAATGACAATTTTATATGATATTCTATTTTACGACAATTCATTTCAGTATATTCCCAATATACCAATACTTTAACCTAACGTCATCAACTTCGATAGTTCAAATAAACTATTCAATCATATAGAGGTTAACATTATTATAATCTTCGTAGATGAGACGTCAAATCTCATCATCGGTTACAAACTAATTTAAAGTTACTCAAATCAATGATTAATATCTCTTGTGTGTAAATCTCATTTTCACACATTTATCATATCTATCGATAACTTAGGGACATATCACTTCATGATATATAATAATATCCAGATCATTTCATGATTGAATGAATGTTTATTCCAAATATTAATTAAATATTTGAATGTGTGGGCATACAATTTTCACACTAAATACTTTAGAATTCTTTTTCTAGTTTCTACACCCTTTGATCTTTTCTTCTTTTTCTCTCAACCCTAACCAGTCTACCTATAGTGTGGACTCTCAGATTTTATGTCAAAAAATTATGTAGGAAATTTCTATATAAATTGGTAGCCCACATAACATATCTATAGGCTAGGACTTCTACTATTGCAAGGATAGGGATATAAAAGAGTTCAAGTTTAGCTCCCACTAAACTATTAAATATCCTAATTATCTCATAATTTAATTAATCCTAATTAATTTATTAAATAATTTTGATAGCACTCTAAAGCTAAATGACTAAAATACCCACATCACTATTTTATACCACAATTAAAACCTTTTTCACGAGTTCTTATTATTAGGTTTGGATTAAT
>BRYE01000026.1:2045000-2047500 GCA_030159115.1 Actinidia arguta var. hypoleuca
GTCATAAACGGTCGATGGATCATTACGACTTCTTTGATGCACACAACTTCACATTCAGTGCACAAATAGATGACCTAGGATGGATGCACATGACATTGATAAGGGATGATGTTTATCCCGACTTAGTCGCATACTTTTATGCGAATGCATCAAGGGGACTTCACACCGATGAAATAAAGAGTTACGTGAAAGAAACACACATAACACTGGATAGATTAACAATTCGAAAGATTTTAGGAATTAAGACGGAAGGCGAGATAGGCAGGCACAGACAAGGAAACAAAAAATGCAAGCTGTATATGGAAACGATGTGAATTTGGCTGCACAACCAAAGGCCAATACACTGCCCTTAGAATTGAGACTAGTTCACCATTTCATCTGTACCATTTTGATTTTCAAGACGGGAAAATTCGAATATGTATCGGATAGAGAATTGTTTTTCCTTTGGGCATACGTCACTGGATCAAAAATTGACTTGGCCCTATTTATTTTAGACCAAATATTCAAAGCCACCATTAAAAAGGTGAGCTTACCGTATGGGATGCTTCTAACGCGAATTTTTAAATACCTACGGGTTGACTTGGATGATGAAACAATAAGAACTCCAAAGGCTGTGAGTGATGAGTACAATGAGAAAACACTTAAACGCATGGGATATGAGCTAATCGGAAATAAGTGGGTTCCGAAATCGACTAAGAAAATCGAGATCGGTGGTAGTTCAAAAGGGAAAGAAAAAATGGGAGGTGAAGACGCTAGCGAAGAGGGAGGTTTCAAAAGTGAAATGCGTTCATTCATGATCCAAATGACTGAATCGATAACATTATTACATACGAAAGTCAACAATATGGCATTCCGATTGGATGTTTGTGAAAGAAAAATTCGAAACCTATCGAACTTGGTGAGCAAAGGAAAGAGACCAATCAGCGAAAGTTCGGACGAAGAGGAGGGAAACAAGAGTGACGAAGAGGAGAAGAAAGATGAGGAGACAAAAAAAGAGGAAGACAAGAAAGATAGCAGCAATGCAAATCCTGATGACTCCTCTGAGACTGACTCGGAC
Source organism: Actinidia arguta var. hypoleuca (assembly GCA_030159115.1). Classification (NCBI taxonomy): domain Eukaryota; kingdom Viridiplantae; phylum Streptophyta; class Magnoliopsida; order Ericales; family Actinidiaceae; genus Actinidia; species Actinidia arguta. The sequence goes on from BRYE01000026.1 coordinate 2,046,058, forward strand.
GCTGCTCCACTCATCTCACGCACAACACAACGACGTTACAGTACCAGAAATTGGGAGATGCGATCCAAATTCAAAAATACTCCAGATACGACTTTAGAGCTATCTCCATCTCCATCTCCATCTCTAGCCCCCTCGACACCTATCCATAATGCGTCATCCACCTCACCCTCTCCATAGTTCTCTGTGTTTTTTGTTGTTAGAAAATTTGTTGTGTAATCGAATTATGATTCTCTAACAATCTGATTTATTTTGAACAATATGTATGGCTTATGAATTACCTTATGGTTTATGGGTTATGGATTATGGTTCATGAAGTTATGATCAATATTTGTTGGTTTATAGATTATGTTTATGGCATATGGATTTTGGCCTATGGATTGTGGAAAATGCTTTTTTTATCAATGATTGATGCTTGACAGTATGGGATGCATGAGTGTGATTTGTCTGAGCATGAGACTCTGTGTTTAAGTCTCGAAAACTTTTAGAGCATAAGTTATAATTTGTCAAGTTACCCCTTTTTCGATGAATTGACAAAAAGGGGGAAAAGGAGAAAGAACCGTGCAAATATTACAAAAGAAAGGGGGAGATAAGAAAGAGGAAGAGATACTTTCTTTCATTATGTATTTTTTGCCTCCTTATGTTTTTTCTTCGCGTTCATGTTTTGTCATCATCAAAAAGGGGGAGATTGTTGAATCAAACCTCGATTTCGATGATAACAAAACCATTTATTAGTATTTAACATGTTTACTAAGTATGCAGCGACCTACAATTCATCTGATCAATGGAAGTCCCTTAAACACTTTCTAACAAAAATTGTCGACACCTTATTTAATGTGTCGACACCTTGAGCCCAGAAGTCAAAATGATCAAATCCGTGAAAGACCAAGAGAACTCATCAAATCTGGATTTGATAAAAGTAAAAACAGATGATGTAAATCCAAGGAATGATTTCATAAAGAAATAAAACCAACTCAACGCCTGGATTATCAAAGAATCGACAGAAACCATTCTGGACGTAAGTGTCGACACCCAGAGTACAAGTGTCGACACCAAAAGTCAGTAGCCCAAAACCATAAATCTGAAGGAAGAAGTGTCGACACCAAGATCGACACTAAATGTCAGTAGCAGCTAATTGAAGACTTTTGAAGACAAAGTGTCGACACCATGTATCGACACCAAATGTCAGTGGACTTTTTGAAGACAAAGTGTCGACACCATGTATCGACATCAAATGTCAGTGGACTTTTTGAAGACAAAGTGTCGACACCATGTATCGACACCAAATGTCAGTAAAGGCTAACTGAAGACTTTTTGAAGACGAAGTGTCGACACCTAAATCGACACCAAATGTCAGTGGACTCTCTGAAGACATAGTGTCGACACTCTATATCGACACCAAATGTTAGTAGCTACTTACTGAAGACTTCTTGAAGTAAAGTGTCG
>BRYE01000026.1:2052500-2060000 GCA_030159115.1 Actinidia arguta var. hypoleuca
CTAAAAATACAAAGGAATCAGCGTTCGAACTCTAGAAGATTTTGCTGAGAAACTTGTCCCGGTATTTTGGTCATAACTTTTTACTCTGATATCCGATTAATCTAATTTTTGATGCGTTGAAAATAAGACTTCAAGTTCTACAACTTTACCTCTAATAGGTATTGTCTAAATCGATCTCTAAAGTGGTAAAAATCGATCTAGAATAGACGGATAAAAAATCCATCTGGTCGACAAGGCATGTTGAGGGTTCGAACTCTATGAAGAAAAATCCAACAGTTGCACTTGGAGTTCGAACTCTAGTTTACAAGGTATTTTGAGGGTTTGAACTTTAAGAAGAAAACTAGGTAGGAATCCTAATCCCGCTAGGACTCAAATTGTGTAGCCTATATATACTGCCTTACGATTTTGTGAACGAGATACATTATTTTTTAGGTTTTTTTTACAGCTTCCTAGATTAGTTTTTTATAATTTTCAATAATCTTGTAATTGATTACATTTAATTTACGTTTCATCAATTAAATTTACGATTTTCATTCAATTACGCGCATTGTTTTATAATTTTTCTTTAGCATTAATTTAAGTTCTTCAATTTTTAATTATCCATATCAGTATTTGTATTTCAGAATATTTTTCATATTTAGTTATTTATTTTTTATAGCCATGCTTGGATAATTTTTCAAACTCGGGATCGGTTGTGAAGATCGATTGGGGATCGAGAATGAACAATGGAGGTAAAATATTATTCACCGTTAGATCTTTCTGATTTTTATTCTTCTTCTTCTTTGTTCTAAATACTTTCAAAAACTTGAGCGTCCTATTATGTTCGGTAACACATATGCGTGAATTGCTGATTCAGTATATACGCTGCCTTGTAACGTTTATGCGTGCATTGGGTTCAGTATATGTGATGCGTGAATCGATGATGCACGACCATGATTAAAACAATCATATTTATTTTAGAAATTGAAGTTTGTAAGAACAAGTGTTTTTAAAATCTAAATCTTCCGAATCCGAGACTCACGACGTAGTCGAAGGATTTGAGTTATACTAAGCCTCCATTGGAATTCCGAGAAACTCAATTCGTTGGATCAATTGATTCTGAGTCATTTTTAATATATATTTTAAATTAGTTTTTATTGCTTTTATAATTTAGATTTAGTTTAATCAATCAACCTAAATACACGATTTTTATTTTTCTCTTTTTGAAGCATTAGCTAGAATTACGTTAGGATTGCATCGTAGTGTTTATAATATTTTGCGTTCACTTTGGCACTGCTCCTTGTGGGATCGATACTCGTACTTCGAGTTTATTACTACTTTGTGACCCGTACACTTGCGGTAAGGAATTCACTTCTGGAGCGAAGACATCCATACTCTAGAAGGATTGGTTAGGGTTGAGGAAAAAATGAGAGAAGATTAAAGGGTTTAGGAAAATAGAAAAACAAAGTCCTAAAGTGTTTAAGACTAGGATTTTATAAACAATAAGGTGTTAAAATTTATTGAAGAAACATAGCAACAAGGTGCTGGAATTTGCTCCAGAAATACAACAATAAGTTGCTGAAGTTTTCAACAATAAGGTATTAAAATTTGCTGAAGAAATACAATAATAAGGTGCTGAAATTTGCTTTAAAATACAACAATACAATAGCTTGCGATAACAGGCTGTAGCATCTCGGGTTTAAAACCTTGATTATTCTCGTAATTATTAAAGGATATCGAACCCCTCTTTATCGACGTTGTGCGATTACAGGTATTAAGATCTTATTTTTTTATTTTTTTTTTAAAATTACGCTTTCGTTCGTGGGATATGATTCCCTTCATCATTGTCCAGGCCCAATCCTCTTATATTGAGCCCATAGGACCAGTGGCAAGTCCAAAGTGAGTCAGTACAGTCTAAACTAATATGAACCCATGGGATCAGTGGCAAGTCCAGAGTGAGTCAGTACAGTCTAAACTAATTTTGGTCCTTTATTACAACAACTTTGGCAAATCTTCTCAAAAAAGTTTGTTACATCGAGATTTTAGAAATTATGAAGTGGGTACCCATAATATATGTTTTATTAGACATATATAATGTATGTTGTATGTATAGAGTTAACACCAATGTCGGAGAGTGGATGAATTAGAGAGCTGAATCTTTAGTCTACATTTTTCGTCCCTTGATGATACATATGCTCTCAACTGGTATTGAATGTACGGGCCAACGGGGTCATCCTTTAAGATTGACACGTAGTGTAGTTATGCGTAGGAGTACTAGTACTATTTAACATCGGGTGTTGTAGAAAAAACAAATCATTTCACGACTTCCAAATTTTGTCAAGCCAAAAAATCTAGCAAACACTATGAAAATGTCCGAGTATAAGAGAGAGCTTTTGGGGAGTCAACAGTGGTTATTGATGATCATTGAGACCCATTAAGCATCATTTGAAATGTTCAAAGATTTAATTTTTTCTGATAATTCTATTTGATTTAGTTTTCAGAATTAGTTTTGGAGAGAAAAATTATTTGGTTTATCATTTTAAAAACTTGTTTTATGATAAGTTTTCAGAAATAATGCATTTTAAAAAAAAATATTAAAAATATATTTTATATTCTCAAAAATTATTTTCTTTAAAAATAAATAATAATAATAATAATAATATGTAAAAACACGTAATATTTTTGCTCTTAAAAGTAATTTTTAAAAATTATTATGCAAAATTAATTTTGAAAACTCACGAACTTGACTAGCTATATAATAGTAATAAAAATAATGAAACTCTAGAAAGGATAAAAACCAAAATTTCAATATTTCTAACTGCCATCCCATACTGCTTAATTAATTGAAGTTTGTACAAATTAAGTTTAGAGCTGCTGCTATTCTTTTTCCCCAAACCCATGAGCTTTACTAACTAATCATTCTATCATCTTTTGACATTTCCTATTGTTTAATTTCCATCAATGTAAACTGACTCGTCAAGTGGACATAGAAATGGCCTTTTGGAGGTTCTTGAAAGCTTTCTCATAACGTACAAACCCCATAAACCAAAATTCGAAGTTGTCCTCTGTGACTACTTCCATGTACTTTTGTGCAGGCTTGTTCACATTCTCACTCGCGTTTGCTCTTTTAATCTTCTTTATTGGAATTGAAACCTGCACATGCATTAAGATACATACATCTTTAATTAGGACCACATTAACATAATATTGTGCCTTACAGTTCACAAATACATTCTATCAGATCAAATTTTATATATATATATATATATATATATATATATATATATATATATATATATATATATATATATATATTCTGCCAATAGGCCGGTTGACAACTTGGCCACAGCTAATAATGTTAATCACTAGAAGCCAAAATCATTGGTGGCCATAGAATTTTTCTCATAGACAGTTGTGCCTTTGAATGCGTCAGTGTGTGTGGTAGAAATTTAGAGACAACGCAAAATCTACGGGGTGACTTGGAAAGGAATAGACAACGAGCCAGATACTTGGCCTGCAAGGCCACCCAGGGTCCTCTAATGACTAAGACTATCAGATTTTTGAGACATTTAATTAAAAAAACAATTAATCAAGGCGTAATTGACTTGGAGGGCCGTAGACAAGCTAGGTTTGGCTTGGCGTGTAAGATCTATTGTAGTTGCTTAATTAAACATTTAATGGAAATTATAGTCTCTTCGCAAGTACTATGTATTTGGGATTAGGCTATATAAATTTGACCATTTCCAAACCTACAGTAGCGAGAGGCTCGACAATCAGGCTACCGTTTAATTTACAATCCACAAGTCATGAATCCGGTCTCTTCTTTAGATCCCTTTGTCCCTTTGTCTCAATCTATTTTCAACCGTAAAATCATTGAAAAATCTCGAGAAGCAGGAATCTCATAAATAATCAAATGGTTACGAGTGTTTGGGACAGGAATTTGGAGACGAGGATGCAGTGCCATCAAATCCAACTACCTGTATTACACTTATATATATATATATAGTTTTGTACGGGAAATTGAATTTAATGGTGTTACCTTGTAAGGTATTCTAACACAGCGTCCACAAGGGGAGGGGACAGCTATGGACCTCTCACTGCAGAAAGCAAGTTTGAGAGTGGAAATAAAGAGGATTCCTGCAATGGGACCAGCTGTTGTTGATAAGTAACACTGAGAAGCCTTCAACAGCTTCTCTCCGTTATCACTCACCCCAAAAATCTGCCTGAAGATATTCTCTCTCCCACCTTGTTGAATTATTCTGGCACCCAAACTCAACTTCCCCTTCACTGTCTCAGAAAACTTGGGTCCCATTCTCACTGCAATTTAATTTGGTAGTAATAATTAACCACACACACATAAATAAGTTCAGTTGAAAAAAGCATAGATGAAGATTGATATATACACATACACATATTTATATAATATAATGATTTACTTGTGCTAAGGCATGTTTGATTGGAGGGATTAGTAAATACCACAAAAACAATTTTATTCACGTACTTAATTGGGTGAATCAACCAAATTGTTCCTAGCCTTTTGGTTGGTTTAAAAATTGAAGCAGCTATACTTCCTAGAGTAACTTAAAAAAATATAAAATTTTAATCAAATGAATAAAAATATTCACTAAAATGAAAAAATAAAAAAAATCAAAGCAGCTAAAATTTTTCAATAATAATTAAAAAATAGGCGAAACTAAGTCATATTATACTCTTTACTCACAGACTAAAATATTGGCATTGGATTGGGTCCCGTATAATAAACTCTCCACCAATTGTTATATTAAACATTGGGGAAATACGCTTTGGTACACATAATCTATTTGGAGTTTACAGTATAATGATTAGATTATGATTAGGGTTATTGTTATGAACTAGTAAGACTTCAAATAATAAATTAGTAACTTTAAAACATTAATTGTCGTGGAACCTATCAATTAAAATGAAATCCAACTACTTTTATGAATTTTATTGATTTGATTACGAATTGTATTGATTTTGCTATGAATTTTTGTGACCACTGTTATGAGATATTTTGTTACAGATGAATTTGTTAAGAATTCTATTGGTATATTTGGTAAATTTATGAATCTTTATAATTTGTTTATGAATTTTTATTGATATAATTATAAAAACTTTATGAAAACTTATGGCTATACTAAGAATCAAAAATTAGTTTTATGAAAATTTATGATTAAATTATAGTTAAATTTAGTTGAGCTACAAAATAATTGATTTCACAGATAAAAAATGGTATCTTGACACAATCTCAACGGCACAATTAATGCAAATAGTGTGTGATGTATACTGTAGCATTTCTCAACATTGGGATGATTGCTTAATTTTGAAGCCAATCCCATACTCTCTCTAATCGGCAAATCAAACAGGGCCTAAGAAAAAAAATGAGAAGGTCGGTAAAAATAAATACCATGGTCGCGGATTCTGTATGCGAAGCTATTGGTTTTCCTCCCAAGCTGCTTCTTCTTGCGACCACTTGCTGTCATCTCATCTTCCATATCTGCTTTTTAATTAAATAAATTATTCCCCCCATCAAACAATACCCAAGCAGACATAAAACAGAGTCCCCAAATATAGATTATGATATATAGATATAGATATAAATATAGATATAGATATAGATATAGAGAGAGTACTTGTTTTGAAGGTGGAAGAAGCATCTGAATAGTTTGGGCTGTGGCATGAACTAACAGGTTCAGATAAAGTAGATGTTCTCTCTGGACTTGTCCCAGAGGAGCTCATCAAAGGACTTGCCGTAACCTCATCTCTAACCTCATCTTGTTTCATCTTTATTTCTTCTTCTACTTCTTCACAATCTCTCTCTCTCAATAACAAAACAGCACATATATGATATATGAATAGCAGCTTCTTTGAAAGGGATGAGGAAAGAGCGAGGAAAGAGTGTCTGCCCAAAAAGGGGTCGGTCAATAACAACTCTTGCCACCTAAACCACTTGTAATTCCACGTAAATACTATTATTTTAAGAATAAATTTTATTGCCCTCCTTATGTTTCTAAAAATATAATTATTTTCTCTGTAATTTTTAAAATATTATTGATTTTTTTTTAAAATTGTTTATCAAAATTTCCCATACCATCAATTTGACCCAAATGGCATTAATTTTTGGGCAAAATTAATAAATCTGCCCTTAGGATTGTACTTTTCTTTTCTTAGTACACCAACCAAAATAGATATAGCTTATATTTTATTTTTTCCCTATAATACCTCCATTTAAATGTTACCTTTAAAATTTTCTTTTGTCACTTCAGCACTTCAAACTTTATTTTTTACTAAAAAAATTATTAGGATTTATTATTGAGGATTTATTTTTCAGCATTTAATCAAAATTTTAAATTTTTTATCCCCATCATAGAATTACAAATACTATCAAAATAAACCAATTATTTTTAGTAACCCTTACTGCTAACCCAAATAATTTTTTTATCTCATAGTAACACCAAAAAATAAAATAAAATAACCAGATTTGAATTAATTGAAGACGAGAATAATAAATTTAAAAAAAATGATTGGTCTTATAAAAATGAATAAATGGGGGTGCATTAGAAAAAAAAAATGTTCTACTTATTTTAATTGGTGCATTGTAAAAAGCAATAAAACTAAGGACACTTTTTGTCATTTTTCTAAAAACTGATATCATATAAGTTAAATTAATCGCAATAGGGTAATTTTGATAATAGTTTCAAAGTAAATGAGATCAATGATATTTTAAAAATTATAAAAAATACAGTTGTATTTATTAAAAACCTATGGGGAGATTGGTGAAATTTATCCTTATTTTATAAAAGAAAAAAAAAGATTTTTATTTTATGAGATTCTTTAACTATAAAAGAGAACAAACAAGCGTATGGATAGAAGTTTCTAAGGGATGCAATTTTCCACAAGTTGGAAGACAAAGTCCACTTTTCCCACTAGAATATGAAGCTGCCTAATTTGAAATTTGAATTCCCAAACACGAGATAATGAACACCATAGTCAAGCAAAACAAATTGCACATATTTTAAAATTATTTAAAAAGAACCAAGGGTACAAGAAGACAAAATAAAAAAAGACCAAAAAATTATAAAAATAACCCAAAAGTGTAACCACAATTCAAATTACTCCTCAAGATTCTAATTTTAGTAACTAAAACTCTATACTTTCCAATCTATGACAATGTCAGCCCTTCGTCTAACTCTATTAGAACAATCAATAGAGTTAGGGAACTCATCTCCTTCTCTTTTCTTCTTCTCACTTTCTTAACATTCTCTACAAGCACTTTTTTCTCATTGTTACAATCAAATGGTTCTTTATTTAAAACTACAATTTGGAGGAAGAGAGAAAGAGTAGCGTTGTAAATATGGGTGATATGAGGTTGCTTGATATGAGGGAGAGAGAATTAGGGCATGGGGCGTGGCACTTTTTGGTTTTGTCCCATGATTTTGGCCCCCATACCTAGTAATGGGGGCGGAGTTACAAGTCATTGCTTCTGTTGTAGAAAATATTAAA
>BRYE01000026.1:2075000-2102500 GCA_030159115.1 Actinidia arguta var. hypoleuca
TTAGCTAACTGATCTTTAAGATCTGAAATTTTACTTCGAATAAGACACATATTATCGAAGCCCTGTATATAGGAAGGATCATTAAAACTGTCATCAGAAATATCTGATGTACACCATTCAAGAAATTGTTTTTCAAGAGAATCTATTTCTCTTAATAAAATATTTATTTGTTTTCTTTGTTTTTCATTAATCATAAGAAAAATAAGAAAACATAGCAATATGCTAATTATTTTTGAGTTATATATAACTGTAAAGCTCTTCTAACTTTACGATCTCTGTCTATCATAAAACAGATTTTCCACATATTGTCAGAGGAAGGAATATTATCCTTTTGTATGATTTTATTATCATAATATTGGACAAATTTATCTGTACTTTCTAATTCCCTAATTAATTTATTTATTTTTCTAATATTATTATAATTAATCATAAAATTTTATTTATTTGGTTGTAATATACAACTTACTAGCTTTAGCTCTTAGAGCTATTACTTTCTCATAATTATCATACATTTCAGCATGATATGTTGATAGACTCCCATTAAAATAAGAGTTGTGAATAAAATTTCTACATAAATTTTGAAGAAACAAAGCTCTTTGCTTTGTTCTAAAGTTTCAATTTCTTTTATAATATTATTATATTTTTTAGTATTTATAATACTGATCATTAATTTCCTTGTAAAAATTCCCTAGTTAGGAAATCAGGAAGAAAATTAGATTCTCCTTTTATATAATCAATATCAAAATTAAAAGAAGATAGTTCAACTTGCCATCTTGCAAAAATTTGTTTTGAGGCAATGTTTTTAATATCTTTTTTTAAAATCTGTTTAATAGAAGAACAATCAATTCTTAATATAAAAGCCTGATTCAATAAATTATCTTGAAACTTTGAAGTGCATTTTGCAACAGATAGCATTTCTTTTTTAACTGTTGAATAATTTATTTGTGCGTATTTTCACATTCCTGAGGTAAAGCATATAAGCTCCTCCTTTTTAGATTCAGGATTTATTTGTTTTAAAATACCTCCATAACCAATATTAGAAGCATCGGTTTTAACAACCTTCTTCCAATTGGTTTTTGCAAGAGATAAGCAAAGAAGATGTTTAACTTTTAATTTTATTTTCTGAACAACCTTACTATGCTCTGTTGTCCATGGAGATGGTTTTTTTTCAATCTTAAATATAAGATTGCTGCATCTTGTGCTAGATTAGGATAATAATCAGAAATATAATTTAAATTTTTCAAAAATCTTTGGAGTTGGGTTTTATCTCTTATTTCATCAGGAAACTTAGAAGCAAATTCAATACTTCTATCAATAGGAATAATTTTTCCTTTATTGATATTATGTCTCAAAAATCTAACAATTGTTTGAAATAATTTTATTTTTGGGGCTGATAATACCAAACCATTTCTTTTTATAACATCTTTTAAAAAATTTAGATGTTTAAAATGTTGATCAATATTTGTTTGAAAATATCAAAACATCATCAATATAAATAATAGAAAAATCAGAATAAGGATAAAATATATCATTCATAATATTCTGAAATTCTGATGGGGCATTTTTTAATCCAAAAGGCATTACGTTCCATTCATAATGACCAAATGGTACAACAAAAACTATTTTATATCTATCTGCTTCTTCAATTTGAATCTGTCAATATCCAGATTTTAAATCAAATTTAGAAAATATAGAAGCAGAATTTAGTCTATCTAAATTTTGTTTTTTATTTGGAATCGGATATCGAATCCATTTTAAAACAGATTTTAAAGGTTTATAATTTATTACAAGTCTAGGAACTCCTCTTTCCTTCTCAGAATTTTTGTTAACATAAAAAGCTGTACAACTCCATGGAGAAATACTTTTTCTTATAAGATTTTTCTCTAGTAATATCTGAATTTCTTTTTGACAAAGATCTAAATAATCTTTTTTCATTTGTGCAGGTCTTGCCTTGGTAGAAATTAACTTGTCATCAAAATTAGATTCATATGGAAGAGAAATAATATGCTTCTTTTTATTCCAAAAAACATTAGGAATATCGCTACAAACTTCATTATGAAATTATTGTAATATTATATTAGTTTTATTTTTTACAAAAATATTCTGTAATTGTTCTTCGATATTTATAAAGAAGATTTCTTTTGTAAGAAATTTAATTGTTTTTCTTTCAAATATATTTGTTCTTTTAACTTGTTTATAAGTTTATGATCAGGTTGCATTATGAATTTAAATATAATATCTTTATTATGAATAGTAGCAAATGTGCCACTGGAATCAACATTAAAAGGCATAATCATTAATAAAAATAAAATTCCTAATATTAACTCCTGAGAAGATAAATCTTTTACTAATAAAAATGTAGTTGGTATGCATATACCATCTTTGCAAATTTGAACATTATTAAGTTTATATTTAATATTCATATTTCTACCACTAGCATTAAATAAAGTCTGGGTAGTTTTTTCAAAATATTGAGTAGGAACCAAACCTTCCTGAATGCAGTTCATGTCTGCATTACTATCAACTAATGCAATAGCATTTTCAATGGTAAATTCATTTTTTATTACTATATTAATCCTAATATACCATTTTTGATATGGAACCTTATTAATTATTAATAAGTTGAGATTTTCGTTAATAGAATAGATTCTTCTTCTTTTTCTTTTCCTTTATCTTTTGATGAGTCATTTAAATTAAACTCATTTCCTTTTATAATAGATGCTACCTGGAGTTGAAGATTAATAATCTTTTTATCCTGATTAGCATTTAATCCTTTAATTTTCTTGATCTCTAATTTAAGATCATTAACTTCCATTTTCAAATCTTTAAGATTTACTGGTTTGGAATCTTTTATTTCCATTCTTTTAAAGACTTCATTCAGGGAATATCCTTGATGACTAATAAGCCCGTGGTCATTTATTTGATAATTTTTATTACTAGTTCTATAACTAGTAGTTTCTCCTTTAATAAAGGATTCAATAACTTTCTTTTTTAATTTTTCATCAGAAAGTTGTTCTATCATATTTAAAATGTCTTTCTGATCATATGTCAAAACATTAATACTAAGATTATTAATCTTAGAAAATGCTTTTAAAGGATTATCAGAAGTAGAACATAAACAATTATTCTCATTTTCTTCTGTTTCCTCATCAGAAGAACTAGAATAATCCAATTCAATTAATTCATTACTAGAAGATATTTCTGGTTCAGAATCAGATTCTGAAGAACTACTATTTATTAATAGTTTTAATAATTTAGACTTTAAGTCTTCATCCATCTCCAAATTCTTAATTTTATCTTTCATTTTACATTTGGTAGAATAATGACCTGGTCTACCGCATTTATAACAAATAATTTTCTTCTTATTCTTCCCAGTTTCTGGGATTTTAGTAGAAGAAGAAGATTTCTTAGATTTTTTATAATGTTTAGAAGGATTTTTATATTCCTTTTCCTTTTTATACTTATATTTTTTATAAGGATTTTTAGAAACATATTTCTTTTCTTCCTTATCTCTAATATGAGATTTTTTTCTTATAATTTTGAGTATGAAGATCTACAGAAAATTGGTCACAAAATTGACCTAACTCTTTTTTCCCTTCTAATTTTTGATTTTTAATATGTTTTTGCAATTTAATATCATTGCAGAGTTTTAAACCCTCTTTAATAACTGTTGATGTTAATTGACAATAAGTATAATTGTCAAAATCAATTTGAGAATTATCTCCTTGTAATTGATGTCTTACTTTCTTAGCAAATGTACTGGGTAATCCATCTATGAATTTAGCTTTCCAATAAGCAGAGTTAGCATCAGCTCTGCCCATTACTTTAGCTAAAAACACATCTTTATACCATCTAAAATGTGATAGAGAAACACATTTTAAATTTTGAAGAAGATATCTATGGTTTTCAGTATTATTATTTAATGATCCCATATAATTGCCTAAATCAGCGTATAAATAATATCTGCTTTAGTAATTAAAATCCCTGCATCATTTGGCTCCTGTTTTACAGCAGATAATATCTCTTATCTTTGAGATTGAGTGAGATAGTTATCCCACCATCCATTTAGGGATCCTAAAAATCCACAAATAATCATTAATGCAATATCATTTTTTGAATTTCCATTTGCTTGACATGCAGTAGAATACATCATCATTTGATGCATTACACTCAGAATTTGATATTCATTTAAACCATCAATATTCCAACTATACACTTGACTTCCTGAGAAGTATGCATGAGAATAATGATTGGTTTCTTCGAACAGAAGATCCTGAGGAGTAGGTCTAGAGGATAATAATGTCGTCTTGACCCAACGTATCCTACATGAGCATTATATTTATAATGATCAATTTTATTTATATTAAGATTTTAAAATATTTTTCAATATCTTCAATAGTAGATTCTTTCTTAATAGGAATTGCATCTATAAAGGGTTTATTTTTTAACATATTAATACATAAACCTTTTATTTTATTTTTCAATTCTTTAACAAATTCATTATATTGAATATTATCCTTAAAATGAAATTTAGGATTTTGAATTGGAGGTTTAATATTAACAAGTTCAATATTTATTTTAGAAGACTTAATTTCTTCCTTCTTTTCTTCTTCAATTTTAATTTGTTGAACTTTATTTTCAACTCTAGTCAATTGTTGACTTATAGTTCGAAGATTTAAATTTGTAAAATTATTTTGTTTTATAATTTTACTAGATTCTTTATCTCCTATAGGAAGAAGATAAGCAGTTGCTTCAAAAGTATATGGTTCTCCTTGACTATTGATACCATATTCCATAGACAAGGATGTTGTTGGCGGATGTATAGAATGTACTTTCCTACCATCAGTATAATTCCAATTTTGATTATAATTTTTCAAAACCATAATCACATTATCTCTTGAAATATTTTCAAAAGTGGTTAAAAATCATTCAGAAAAAGGTAATAACTCTTCTATTCTTTGTATATCAGAATAATATTCTTTTTTGACATATTCAATTGCTTCCCTAGTATAGGTTTTTTTATACCAATTAACAAATCCCATATATTGGGGTTCATTAAGTTTAGATCTCATATAATCTCTTAATATGTGATGGTATTTCCCATCTACATGATAAAATTCATTTATCATCATAAACTGAAATTTACTTCACTAGCAGTAGGAGAATTTCTTGATGTCCTCCTATTTATATTCTGCTCTTGATTATATACTCCATGTGGAATTTGATTAGGTGATATCTTAATTCCTTCAATATTTATTGGTTCAGGGACTTTATCATCAAAATCTTTCATTGGTTCACTAGAAGCAACTGAAGTAGATGATCTAACTACAGAAGGTCTAGCACTAAATGATGGAAGAGATACCTTATATGGTAATTGTTTATTTTTTTTGTAAAATTGAAGTAAATATCTCCATCACTATATTCAGTTATTGAATCTATAGTCCTATTAATAATAGGTTTAGGTGGAACAGCTCTAGCTGTTTTCCATTTTTTTGGAAATTTAATTTTATCTTAAGAGATTAATCTTTGACCAGTAGTATTTTCTTTATCAAACATATTTGATTCTATTAGTGTTGTAAAACCTGAAGGATTGCTAATATGCTTAATATTAGGAGCTAAGCTATTCATAACCTTATAATATATACGGTATAAAATAGCAACCGTTTTTTATCTTGGAAGAAAATTATATCCAGCTGTAAAAATTTTTAAATTATATGCCTGTCCTATATGTCTATCTGTTAAAGATAGTGTTAAATTAGGATCGACATTAAAATATACTGGTCCATAGCATAAGCTAGTTTTAACAGCTCCCATTATGGACTGTTGCCAGTCTATATATGGGCCTGTTCTGGAGATTTTACTAGGAAAACTATTTTATTTTTTGAATTTTTAAAATTTGAAAACAAAAATGTGGACTTGGTTTGTATTTTTTGGACGGGGTGATTTTTTTATCTTTATATTAGTTGGTTTGCTTTTAGAGAAAAAAAAAATGGAGCGGATTGAATTTTTGAATTGGATATCCATACAAGTTGGATCGAATTCGGATTTATTTGTGATCGGAAAAGATTTGATCTAAATCCGATTCATTAATAGACCTACTTATGGTTAATAGGTTAATAATATTTATTATTGGCTATTGGCTATTGATTTTGTTTATTTGTATTTTTAATTGTTTGTGATTTTTCATGCAAAAACAACAATAAAAATAAAATTTTTAAACGGATCCATGTCAAGCCAAACACCGAAAAACAAATTCATATCTAAAAAATACTTTAAAAGTTTTTGGAGAAAACTATTTTTAGAAAATAACCAAACTAAATCAAGTTTTCGTCTCAATCAATTGAGATTCTTTAGAAAATAATACAGTTTTTTATTTTTAAAAAAGTTATATTGTGTGTGGTGGTGGTTGAAGTGGTAATTGAGAGAATGAGCGAGCTCTTAAAAATAATTTTCAGAACAAAAAAGAAAAAGATAATTTTGGCCTTTTAAAATATATACTTTTCGTTGATTTTTTATTTTTATACTATCAAATGTCCAAAAAAAAATTTTTTTTACTTCGAAACAAAGGAGCAGAAATAAAAAAGCTAATGGAAAAGATGATGCAGTATATATGTGTGTTACATAGAAAGTGAGGCATTATATCTCCAATTAGCGGTGAATATAATAATACACACCATTAAATTAGTGTGGTTTGTATATTATAATCCAAAAATAAATAAATTGATTCTAGTCATCGGCGTGCTGGAGAAGATCTGTCAAAATCCAAAACACAATCTTTAGCCCACATTTAGTCCCTGTAGCTTGATTAAATATTCACTTTGCTTTATATAGTTCTAATTCTACAGCAGTTTGGTTTCAATTAGTCATTCTGCCAATATTCATCGACAATTTGGATGGAAAGGAAGGACATGAAAACTCGCATGGCCCTCTTTGGAGATCAAAGTGAAACTTTAGTTGAACTACAAGGTCCAATGGTGGTAAGATCATCCACTATACAAAAGGCTATGTGTGTGTCACGTCTTCACTTTCCGTCTAACTTCTCAACGGTATTTTCACATAGGACTAATATTGAAATTAAATTAAAATTATAAAATTTAATTGTTCAAATTAAAATTCTAATAACTAAGGTGAAACTTTAATCAAAGTAGAGGGACCAATGATGAAACTTACCCAGATATATCACACTGTGATGTCAAATGACTTGGAAAACTATTTTTTAAAAGAGCAATACTAATATGGGTAAAATAACCACACTTATTTATAATAAAATTGAGCACGTCGCCATGACTCCAATATGTTTATGGTCGCCCCTCATTTTGATCGCTAGTCCATCGCTTCTCTCGGAAGCAGGAACAGACTCATCTCTAGCTCGCCATGAGGTAAGGTCATTCACATCGCCAGATCAGAGACCAACTTTAAGAAGACTCTATCTCCACAAGAACTCCTCCTATCCCAGAGTCCATCGCGCTTTCGCTTGGTCAGAGTCCATCTCCACAAGGATTCTGCCTCTATTGGGAAACTGAATCCATCACGGTTCCTATGATTGCGGGCTGCTCTCCATATGGTATTCTCCTATTATTTCTCCTATATCTCAGGGATATACTTCCCAAACATTGCTACCCAAAAATCTCTCCTGATTATCTTCACACGGATCTCCAACCTTCACCTATATAAAGATCGCTCCCCCATTACAAAAATGTACGCTCAATAGAAAGACAACTCTCAATTTTTTATACACCTACGCAACCGTTGGTACCTAGACCAAGTGCCAATAGCCCTTTAAATTATAAAGTTCATCCAATGGCCAATACCAGCCAAGCTCTGGATCTAGAGGGACTCCACCGTGAGATACATGGTACGGCCGAGCAGATGAGAATCATGAATGAGAATAACGCCCGCCTGATACATCATCTCACCGTAACCAATCCACCACCTCCTGTCGCACCTCTTGTTCTGGATATCCAACGATCTCGTCGATCGGGCGATGACGATTCACATACCAACCGTAGTACTGGCCAAGCACGAAATAGGCAACGTCGATTTCCAAGTCCTCGCCCCTGACATGAAAGAAGTTCCTCTTCATTAGAATCCCAATTGTCCAACTGAACCGCTGGATTGAACAACAAAGAAATCAAGCGAAGAGGTAGGTCGCCTTACCGAGATGATCAAGCACCTAGGTGCTGAGACAATTCCACTTCCCAAAAAATCAAAGATCTGGATGCTCGTCTTGACGCTATCAATACTGGGGTAGGTGCTCCAGTAACCGTGGATGCTTTGATCAAGTAGACTAAGCCACCGTTCACAGGAAGGGTGATGAGAGTCAGGGTTTCCTCTAAGTTCAAGCTACCTACCCAACTCGGGGTCTACGAAAGGAAGATAGATTCTATGGACCATCTGAATTTGTACAAAAGCTTGATGTCACTCTAGGGATATTCTGACGAGTCAACTTTATGAGCTGCCGAGTCAGACAGAAAATGTCTCCCACCTCTTTACTATCCACCAGAAAGAGACCAAGAGTTTAAAAGATTATGTAAAGCGATTCAACCAGGCTATCTTAGTAGAAGACCCCAATGACAAAGTGGTGGTCATGGCGATGAAAGAAGGACTACGTCCAGGCTCATTATTTGATTCCCTCTCAAAGAACGTACTAGAAAACTTGTCAACCCTCTAAGGCAAAACTAACAAATATATTACCGCAGAAGAGTTGGCTGAGGCCAAACAGAGGCGGCGAGGAAGAGATGATAAGAGGAAGGAACCCGATAGTAGGCGAATGGACTACCAAGATGAGGCAAAAAAATAAAAGGCCAGATCGGGATTCAAGACGACAAACTAACGATAGGCGTCCTCGTATACCACATCGTCATTCAGAATTGACAGTCCCCATCTTAACATTCTCATCGCCCAGGTACTCACGAAAATCAAGCACGAAGAATTCGTCAAGTGGCTTGGAAAAATCAAAATTGATCCTCGAAAGAGAAACAAAAACAAGTATTGTGAGTTCCACCAAGACTATGGACATAACACTGAGGATTGCTTTCAATTGAAGGAATAGATAACCAATCTTATCAAAAAGGGATATCTGAGAAAGTATATTGCAGATCGCCCACCTATTGACTCACCCGGGAGGAGATATGGTGACAATAGACCGATCGCATGAGATATACAAGTGATCCATGGAGGTTTTGGATTGGGGGGATGCTCAAGCTTATCTTGAAAAAGGCACGCCAAGAGCACCAGTGGGCGAGTAGAGGAAGAAGTCTTCAACCTCTCCTTACCTGTAGCTATAGCCCACTTGCCCATTACCTTCACCTATGACGACTTGAGAGGCCTACACCTCCCTCACGATGACGCCTTGGTCGTCTCAACCGTTATTGCCAATTTTAATGTATAGAGAATATTGGTCGACAATGGAAGCTTGGCATATATTTTGTTCATCTCGGCATTTAACAAGATGAAGATTGGATTGGATAAGCTCTACCTTTTCCACACTTCTTTGGTCGGATTTGGAGGAAACACCACCCATCCACTTGGATGGATCAAGTTGCCAGTAATTTTGGGAATAGAGCCTCACCAAACTACCATTTGGCAAGACTTTATTATGGTGGATTGCCCTTCTCCCTACAACGCAATCTTGGGTTGCCTGACTTTAGGAGGAACCAAGGCCATCGCCTCAACCTAACACTTGAAGATGAAATTCCCCACTCTAACTGAGATAGGTGAAGTTAAGGGCAACTACAAAGTGGTTAGGCAATGTTTTATCTCAGTAATGAATGATGAATCTCATTCCAAATCAAGTATCCAATAGCAATTACAGATCGTCAACGCCGAGATGGAGGCGTTGAGAGATGAAATGGAGGAAATTACCCTAGTAGACCCTAGGGAGTCGGAGAACATCAAGCCATTGGAAGAAGTTACTCCAGTTTTTATTCATCCAAATCGCAAAGTTATGATTATTACAGAGTTAACTGAAGAACTACGGATTGCTTTGGTGGAATTTTTGAAAAAGAATTATGATGTCTTTGCATAGTCGCAGGCCGACGTCCCACGAATAGATCTTATAATCGCCACCCACAAATTATTTACCAAACTTGACTATCCTCTGATTAGCTAGAAAAGAAATAAGTTCATCCTGAAGAAAAGGAAATGGCTAAGCTGATCAAGGCTAATGTCATCAGAGAATCTCACTATCCAGATTGGCTCGCCAATGTTGTTGTCGCCCCAAAAAAGTGGAGAAGTGGAGAGTATGTGTTAATTTCACCAACCTCAACAAAGCATGTCCAAAAGCTAGTTTTCATTTTCCAAAGATTTATCTGATAGTTGACGCCACCTCCAAACATGAACTTCTCAGTTTTATGAACGCCTTCTCCGGGTATCACCAAATCAAAATGCATCCGCCCGATGTAGAGAAAACTTCATTTATTACTGAGAGAGGGCTATACTATTACAAAGTCATGCCTTTGGGGTTGAAAAATGCGAGGGCAACGTATCAAAGACTGGTGAACAAAATGTTCGAAGAGCTTTATCGGGAAGACTATGAAAGTATTCATAGATGATATGTTCGTCAAAAGCCTCCAAGCTGCAGATCATATCGCCCATCTGGTAAAGTATTTGCGTACTGCGTACTACGGAAGCACCGAATGATGCTTAATCTTTCCAAATACATCTTTGGTGTCTCCTTGGGTAAGTTCCTTGTATTTTTTCTAACCAAGTGAGGAATCGAGGCCAATTCAGACCAGATTCATGCGCTGCTTTCCATGAGCTCTCTAAGGAACCTTCATGAAGTACAACAATTGATTGGGCGAGTAGTCGCCCTTAACAGGTTCATCTCCAAATCAGCTGACAAATGCCTCCCATTCTTCAAGATCCTAAGGAAAAATTAGACTTTCCAATGGAATGAAGAATCTGAAATAGCATTTCAACAATTGAAGGATTATCTAGGCTCGCATCCTCTGCTTACAATTCCAGTTACAGGCGAGGAACTTCTCGTATACCTATCCATCTCTCCAACGGTAGTGAGCGCAGTGTTGATCTGAGAAGAGGACAGAATTCAGAAATCAGTATATTATGTTAGTAAAGTTCTAATGGGAGCCGAGACTAGATACTTGAAAATTGAGGAGCTCGCTTATGCTCTCCTTATCGCCGTTAGAAAGCTTCGCCATTATTTCTAAGCATATTCTATTGCTGTGTTGACTGACCAACCCTTAAAGCAAATTTTCTAGTGACCTGACACCTCGAGGAGGCTCCTCAAATGGTCCATTGAACTGAGCGAATTCTGTATTGATTACAGACTGAGAATGGTGATCAAGGGTTAGACCTTGGCTAATTTCGTGTTTGAATTCACATATGACATCACCCCGAAGCTTAAGAAAGGCCTACCCAAGGTAGAAACTCCAAAACGACCTAACTCAGATGAAGATCTCACCAAATGGAAACTATTTGTAGATGGATCCTCAAATTAGCACGGTTGTGGTGCAGGGCTGATTCTCCAAACTCTTTCAGGTGAGCAAATGGAATATGCCATCCATATAGGATTCAAAGTCACCAACAACAAAGCTAAGTATGAAGCTCTTATCGCCGAACTACGAGTTACAACAGAAATATGAGTAGATTCCTTGGACACCTTTAGTGACTCACAGCTAGTAGTAAATCAAGTCCAAGGAGACTACCTTGCCAAAGATACTAGGATGGCAGCCTATTTGGATGACGTAAAAATCATGTCCAAGAAAACCAAAGATTTTAGAATTCTCCAAATTCCTAGAGAAGAGAACAAGAAGGTTGATGCTCTGGCTAACCTCGCCTTAGCCTTTAATTTCATCTCAATCAGAAGTATATATCTGGAATTCTTAGCAAATCCAAGTATTGAGGTTGCCAAATCAGTATTTCAGGTAGAGATAGGCCCAACATGGATGGACGACATTATTGCATATCTCCGACTGGCACGTTACCACCAGACAAACTCTAAGCTTGTCGAATCCAATACAGATCTGCAAAGTTTTGCATTCTCCATAGAATCTTGTATAAATTTTTTTTTTCAAGGCCTCTCCTAAGATATCTCCGACATGAAAAAGGAGAATATGTGCTAAAAAAAATTCATGAAGGTATCTGTAGAAATTATTCAGGGGCGAGGTCACTAATGAGAAAAGCAATTCGCCAAGGTTATTTCTAGCCAAATATGGAGAGGGATGCGACGACATACACAAGAAATTATGATAAATGTCAACGGTTTGCTCTAGTTAGTCATCTCCCTCCCACCGAGATGGTCCCGATGACCAGCCCATGGTCCTTTGCTCAGTGGGGCATGGACATACCTGGGCCTCTACCCCAAGCTCCCTTATAAAAAAAATTCTTGATCATCATCATTGATTACTTTACCAAGTGGATAAAAGCGGAACCTCTCGCCAAAATTATAGAAAGAAATACCAGAAATTTCATATGGAAAAATATCATTTGTTGATTTAGGATTTCAAAGGTTATCATCTCGGACAACGCCAGATAATTAGACAATGATGAGTTCAGACAATTATGCTCAGACCTCGCTATCTCCCACCATTTCTCCTCTCTTGGCCACCCTCAAGAAAATGGACAGGTCGAGGTCACTAACAGGACTATCTTGAGAAATTTGAAGATAAGGCTAGAAAAGTCCAAAAGTGAATGGGTAGAAGACTTGCCAAGCATACTTTGAGCATACCATACAACGAGCAAAATTCCTACTGGCGAGACACCGTTTTCTATGGTATATAGGACATAATCTATTATACCAATGAAAATTGGAATGCTGAGCTTCAGAACCTCAAATTTTGACAAGGAAAACAATGAAATTATGTCGTCATTAATTGTGGATGTTGCCATTAAGAAGAATGTCCATTCATTGTGATAAAGCGTCTTGATCGCATTATGAATATCGCCGATATCAAGAATGCACATTCATTACGATATGATAAGGCGTATTGATTGCCATTGAGGGTGTTGCCTATATCGAGAATGCTCATTCATTGAAAAATGATAAGGCGTCTTGATCACCATTGAGGATGTCGCCTAAGTCTTTTTGATCACCATTGAGGATGTCGCCTATATCGAGAACGTCCATTGGATGTTGCCTATATCAAGAATGCCCATTCATTGAAATTAAGGCATCTTGATCGCCATTAAGGATGTCATCAATATGGATTACGCCCATTCATTATGATATGATTAAGGTGTCTTGATCGATATTAAAGATGTCGCCCATATCAAGAATGCCCATTCATTAAAAAGTGACAAGGAATCTTGATTGCCATTGTGGATGTCGCCATTACCAAAGATGCCAGGTAAAAATTTCCATAATCTCACCTTGTAATTCAGTATGCTAGGACTGATTATCACCAGTTTTAACTCGTTGATAGACTAAATTTTAGAAGCACCCAAATTGAGTTTGCTAGTTTATTTAGATTAAGATCGCCTATGTTCTAAATAATTCATAATGACACAAGTACAACCGAAAGTAGCATAATGAGAGAGAATAAGAAAAGGGAAAAAGGTTTCTATTCATTATAAGAAATGTGGATTATAGCTTGCCATTATAAAAAAAATAAAATTAAAATGTACAAGTGTTTAGAAAGGAAGGGGATTAATGTTGCCCTTCTCCTTCTCCCTATTATCCGCATTATTCCCTTCTTTCTCCTCGCTGTCATCCTCCCCGACGAGCAAGTCGTGATCAAGATCCATGTCTTCTAAGTTAATGGCAAGATTGGGATGATGGCGGCGAAGCTGTCGTTTACAGAAATCAAATCCTTTGCCGAAGTGCTTGGAGGTAGCGTCTTCAACTGTTTTCAAAAACTCCGACGAAGACTTGAATTCATCTATAGATAAATTTTTATCTCGGGACACGGTCTCTCGAAGCTCCACCACCAAAATACTTGACTTCTCAAGCTTGTTGGTAATGTCGTCTCGATCGTTCTTCAGCTTGGCCAACTCGTCCGCGGACTCATGCTCCCGAGATCGGGCCTCAGCCAATTGCTATTCGAGCTAGCCTAGAAAACTTCTAGAGGTGAGATACCTCACTTTCCATAGAAGCAGCTCGGCCTTGCCGGAAGGATGCTTCTTCTTTTTCTTCCCTACTCCGGACAACAAGGGAGGATTCGAGCACAAGTGCCTGCTACAAACAAATCTTTTAAGAACAAGCTAAAAAAAATATAAAATACCAAAGGAAAAATTAGGTACAAAATCGAGGTGGTACCTGGCCAATGACGTGGAAGAGTCTGGTGGCCCATTTGATCCAAGAATAACTTTTTCACTTTTTTCTTATTCGCGGGGGGAATCACTCCTTGTAATATCTTATCGGCTATGGAGTGGTTTCCCATAATGGAGTTCCTGGTCCGAGGATGGTGCCAAGACTGGGCGAGTTTCCCTTCCCGGGCTTCAAAGAAGGGGTGGCTCCCGAGTACACCTCATCACCAGGTCTGGTCGCCTTTTTTTCAGCTCGGGTGCAACGGAAGCCTCCTTCCCCTTGGGGCTATCAATAGCTTTGCCCTTCTTATTGGGCTTCCCATAGGCTCTTCTTGCCAATCACCCCCATTTGCTTGGGTGGGCCCCGCAATTGAACCCCCACTATTGGATTTTTTTACCTTCTCACTGAACTTCTTGAGGCAAATTCTTTTCGACACAATTGCAAAATAATATAATAAATATCAGATATGGAAATTCAAATGCTTAGAATAGGTAAGAGGTAGTACCATCCGATTTAAGCTCAGGGATAGCCTTGAATCCGACCAGGATTCCCATATGGAGTCTGAGCTTGAGCTTGAAATGTTTGGTGAATAGTCTAAATTAGGATCATGATTTTTTCCTCCTGACCACCTTAGCAAGGTCAGATCAAGGACATGAGGTAAAATCCTCTTTAGTTCCTTCCTAAGGGTTCCTAGGTACTCTACTTATTTATCTCGGAAATAGCTATCTCGCTGAACATGTTCACCACGAGAAGGGCGGGACTCACCTGCATCGCCTGACGAGTTTAGTACTCCACCTTCAGGTCGCTCCTTGTCCTGATTCCGGGACGCCATGGATGCTAGGAACTAAAAACTCGATGAAAAGATTTTGACTTTAGGAGCACTGGGACTGAGTAACCCCCTTACCTCTCCATTGAGCTGAAAATCTCATCAAAAACTTTCTTCTCGTCCCCATATAGCTTAGGCGGGTCATTGCAATACTTATCTGAAAAGTATATAAAATTAAATGTTAACTCTTTGAACGTTTTAGGAGAGTAAAAAATTATAATAAAATTTGAGACCGACCTAGAATGCCCTATGATGTCAGGACCCTTGGAATACCACCTTCCTAAGATGAACCTTCAGGAAGCTCCCAGTCATTCCCCGAGACAAAAAAGAATTTTCTTTTCCACCCCTTGACGCTGCTGGAGTATCCTCCGAGGAGAACTTTTTTGTACCTCGCCTTAAAGTATAACCAGCCTTGATCCGATTTGGGGTTATTGTTAAGACTAAATAAGTTCCTAAACTCAAAAAGAGACATGGTATACTTGTATACTTGCCACAACACCATCGCGTAGACGACACTTCGCCACGCATTGGGGACCAGCTGAGCAGGGCATATATTGTAAAATTATAAAATTAATCTAATCGTAGGGTGAATGGGAAATCAAAGGTCCGTGTGAAAGGTAGCCTCATAGAAGGTCACCTCGCCTGGGTGGGTTGAAGTTATAGTTTCTTTCTTGATGAGGACATCGAGGCTATCAAGGCTCATGGTCATCGCAAGTTCCAATTGGTCCGGTGACGAGAGCTCGAGTTAAGAGATTCAAAGAAGAGCTGAATAATTTAGTTTGAAGAGTTCTACAATAAGAAGAAAGTATGTTTACTACTGATGGTGAACAAAGACTGATTTTACTACTCAAATTCGATCTGGAAGAGAACCAATCTGCCATACATGTGTAAAGGGTATTACAATCTAATGTGGGCGTATTTTACTATCAAAGAATCAAGTCATACACGTGTCACAAGCTGATGTAGGCGTGATGACCAGCAAAGAATCAAGTCAGGATTGTGTTTTATGTAAAAAGTCCAATAAGTTCAAGATTTAAGAAACGTTAATGAAGATCAGATTAGGATTTGACTTCTTTGTATTTCTTTGATTAGGTTTTGATTAGGATTATGATTATGATTAGATGTGGGATATGATCAGATTTGACTTATCTCGAAGGAAGACTTGATTTGGTTAGGATTTAATTTAATTAGGAAATCTCCAAGATAGGATAAGATTGGAAATAAGATTAGATTAAAGATTTTATCTTGTAAGACCTAAATAAAAGGGAAGAGGCTATCAATTTCGAGATCAATGAAAATAGGAAGATTTTTTTTATTCTTCTTGAGTTCTTGAAAAAACTAATTTGAACTTATCAAGAAATTCCTTGTGGCATTCAAACCTGACTTATCAAACAGATCATCCATTCCTGTTTGTGGCGTCTTCATCATACCAAGGTTCTTGCTCAGTTAAGCAACGGGTCGCGATTTCCATCAAACTTGAAAGAGTTGGGTTTGTTTTTAGATTTGGTGTCGGGTTTCGTCACGTTGTTAGTGTGGTTCATATCATTTCTCCTCGGGAATCCTGATTTGCACGCCTTAAGGAAAAGAGTAAGACTCCCTAAGTAGAATCAGTTCCTCTGGTGTCATAATGATGGCTTCCTTCTCCATCGAGGGATGGATGGCGACCAGAGGGTTGACCTCGAGGATTGAGGGATCCTCCATAGGTGATTCAGGAGATTGATTCACTTTGTCTATCATATACGACGATCATTCTCCTAAATGATAAGACACCCAAAATGGTAGAGAATCCTCTAAGTTTTCTGAATTACCTGCCTCGAGCCTATGAGACATAAACTACAATAGTGAAAGTAAAAGCTAAGCTGGGTTAGGATACTTATTGAGTTAAAGGCGAGGAGGCGATCACGAATAAGAGCGATGAAAAAATTTGAACGAGAGTAGCAATTTGATAGCGCAAATGAAAAAGTATAAATAAATGGATGGGGTCCCTCTATATATAGAAGATACCAAGGGCTGAGATTTATATGCTCTAAAGTCCTAGATCATGCGACGCTTTGGCTCCCGGGCTCATAGCCCTATTCTCGCCAAAAACGTCTTTAACGCTTTGCCATTCCCGCCAAAAGCATCCTTAATGCACCGTCATTATGTCCACAATGTCACTTCAACATTTAATGCCCTCATCCACGTGTCCATTTGTGGTAACACATCATCATTATGTGGCTACCTTACCAATAGGCAGTTATCTCGCCAATTACTCGTAAATCCCTCGTCTCATCTTGGCATCTCGAGTAGGGGGCTACTGATGTGGGTAAAATAACCACTTATTTATAATAAGCCAAGCACGTCGCCATGACCCCAATATGTTTATGGTCACCCCTCATTTTGATCGCTAGTCGACCGCTTCTCCTGGAAGCAGGAACGAACTCATCTCTAGCTCGCTATGAGATAAGGTCATTCACATCACCAGATCAGAGACCGACCTTAAGAGAACTCTATCTCCACAAGAACTCCTCCCATCCCAAAGTCCATTGCGCTTCTGCTTGGTCGGAGTCCATCTCCATGAGGATTCCGGCTCTACAAGAAAATTGAATCCATCACGGTTCCTATGATCGCGGGCTGCTCTCCATATGGCATTCTCCTATTATTTCTCCTATATCTCAGGGATATACTTCCCAAACATGGCTACCCGAAAATCTCTCTTGATTATCCTCATATGAATCTCCAACCTCCACCTATATAAATGCCGCTTCCCCATTACGAAAATATACGCTCAATAGAAAAGATTTAACCGCCATATAATTTCATAAAGTTCTTCTATGATATTTTGTTCTGTTTATATTCGCCTTGGTTTGATCTCCACGCCGGAGGAATTTTGAGCGGCCTCACCCCAGCCGATCACATTTGTTTATATCCTGCATAGGTTGCCCGTGTTGTTGTCGAGGTCCAGAGTCGAGGTGAAAGGAGCAATTCTGACTGTTAGTTATTCGCCCCAGTTTTATATCACAACAAATACTTTTTAAATTTATTTTACACATTTGACCATTAGAAATCAGAAACTTTCCCCAAGGATACAAATTAGAAGATTTGCTCTTATCTTGTACATTTTTTTCAAAATTGCCCCAAGGTCTACCATCACGTTTCAAAATATGAAGAGTCATTGGAACCAATTATAAGGTAAAATTATATTTTACCTTACTTTTTCCATTAACTTTTTAGTTTCATTATTTTTTTGATTATCAGATTGGAAAAACTATTATATATGTTTCTTAGGTTTTTACCCCATTTAAAAAAAAAAAAAAATGTTTGTGTTAACATATATTATGTTTCTTTTTCTTGTTATCCTAATGTTTCAAATTATGCTATCTACCAATTTTAATTGTACTTAACATAATATATGTTAACACAAACATTTAAAAAATCACACACATTGTCTTTCTTGCGAGAAAAAGAAGTAAAAATATAAAGAGATATCGAATATGCACGTCGAGCATCATGGCAAACCAAAACAACCTTCACGACTCGAATAAACAAGTAAATTTAAAAAGAATGTAGAAATGGGAAAAGTATAAGAGATATATAAAACGTATATATGGAGAAACTTTCACAAAATTTAGCATTGGAAGGTAGCCCAAGCAAAACAACGTCTTCCTTGAAGAAAGGCAAAATCGTCTAACAAAAAATTAAGGCACCGTGCGCCTATATTATTTTGTTGGTAACACTTCAGTAATAATTCAGTTTGTCAGGACAGAGTGATATGATATTAATCCTTGATCTTACAAAAAATAAATTTTCCGCAGAATTATTAAAAGTGCTTTCCAAAGTAAATTTCACCATTAGTCTCATTAGTTTGGTGAACATTTCATTTTAGTCTTTGTAGTCTTAATTTGAACAATTAGACTCCTATAATTTTAGTTTATTTTTAATATAATCCTTTTGTCAATGCTCGTTAAAAATTTGGACAGAAAGTAAGTACGTGAAGTTGACATGGCTCTTTGGAGATGATAATTTTACCAATATTGGTCTTTATATTTTTACCAAAGTTTCACTATTGTTACAAAAAGGCCCCCGTAAGTTTTCACATGCTTACTTCCGGTCTAAATTGTTAACGGTCACATAAAAACTAAATTAAAATTTCAAGGTTCTAATTGATCAAATTAAAAATAGAAGGACTAAAAACTGAGGAAAAAACATATGTCATGATGTTATCCATCAGCTGTACTGCTTTGCAGGTTCATTGGAAATTGTTTGATTATATCTTTGGTTAATTTGCAGAATTATTCGAAGAATTCGTGAAAAAAAAAAAGATTCAGCAGTTTGCGGTCCACAAAACTACAGAAACTAGTCAAATTAGTATATTTATTTGTTGGTGTGTTGGCTTTTTCCACGAATAATTTTTTACAGAAAAGTTGTTTAACCAAATTTGTCACATCCTTGATGTCATGCAAGGCGAAAGCCAACCATCTAAGTGGAAAAACTTACCAGTGTTGCATCATGAAACCATCATTTTGTCTTGGTTGAGATAAATTAATTCAACGCTTGTGCTGAAAGACACCAAAGGGCGTTTGCTACAGGGCAATACTATAATCACCAAAGTGTTTATTAAATGCACTAAAATGGCGCTGTTTTAGTGCAAAATAAAAAATAAAAAAATCAATAATCCATAAATGGACCGAAATTTTTATTTTTTATACCAAAATAATACCGTTTTGATACATTTAATAAACATTTCGGTGACTATAACATTACCCTTTGTTATACCCCAATGCAATAATTATACTCTTTTTCTGTGCACCCAATGCAAATTCCAAATACCATGCTAAATTCTGAAATAAAATTACATAATTCAACCACCCACAGTTCACCTACTCAGGTATCTCTTCTCATCTTCCCATTACTATACTGTGTACATTTGCCTCTCCTTTTAGGGCCTGTTTGGAGTAACAAACATTTTCATTTTTTTACTTTCGACTTAAAAAGGTAAAATGAAACTAAAAAATCAAAAATATATATTCTCCTCTTCAAAATCTTGAATTATCATAATTTTAATTTTTTACTAAATATATTAAATATTGGTCTCATTTTGAAGAAATTGTGAATCTCCTATTAAGGGTACTCCCTCCCTCTGTCTTCTCTTATTTACCTCTTTTCGGGAAATCAACTTTTAAGCAACATTTTAACTTTCTTAATCTGTCTTTCAATATATATTCAATTTCATGTGTAGAGTTAAATTTTTTATGTTTGACTCATCAATTTTTTAGAATGTTCTCAAGAAATTTGTTCAACTTTCAATACATTTATTGTTCTTTTTTTATCCAGTTTTGTTATTTCTTGTATTTTATTAAAACTTAGAGCTTTAATCTCATTATTTGAGATTATCCTCCCACGGATCTCCAGCCTCCGCCTATATAAAGGTCGCTTCCCCATAACAAAATGGTACGCTCAACACAAGCACCACAGACACTTTACTATTGTGCTCGCCCATATAACCTTTGATTATCTCTTGGTCGCTTTGGTCTAATTAACACGCCGGAGGGATTTTGAGCGGCTTCACCCTGGCCAATTACGTTTGTTTTATTCTACACAGGTCGCCCAAGTACTTGCTAAGGTCCAGTGCCGATGCTAAAGAGCAATTCTGACTGTTGGTTACTCTCCTAGATTTTTACCACAACAGTTTGGCGCCGTCTGTGGGAATGATAGTTCTCGATTTTCTATACACCTACACAACCGATTGATACCTAGACTAAGTGCCAGCAGCCCTTTATGTAATAAAGCTCATCCAATGGCCAATACCAGCCAAACTCTGGATCTAGAGGGGCTCCACCGTGAGATTCATGGTATGGCTAAACATATAAAAATTATGAATGAGAACAATGCCCGTCTGATATAACACCTCACCGCAGCCAATCCACCACCTCTTACCGCACCTCTCGTTCCGAATATCCAACGATCTCTTCGATCGGGCGATGACGATTCAAAGAACAACCGTAGTATTGGCCGAGCACGAAATAGGCAACATCGATCTACAAGTCTGAGTCCCCGATGTGAACGAATTTCCTCCTCATCAAAATCTTGATCATCCAGTTGAACCCTAAAATGGAGGGCGAAGAATTCCGGCGAAAAGGAAGGTCTCCTCGTCGAGATGACCAGGCATCCAGGCTCTGAGATCGCTCCACCTCACAAAAAATCAGAGATCTTGATGGTCGTCTTGACGCCATCAAATCCGGGGCAAGAGCTCTAGTAACCGTGGATGCTTTGATCAGGAAAACTGAGCCACCATTCACAAGGAGGGTGATGAGAGCCAGGGTTTCCTCCAAATTCAAATTACCTACTCAACTCAGGGTCTATGAAGGAAAGACGGACCCCATGGATCATCTAGATTCATACAAAAGCTTAATGTTGCTTCAGGACTATTCTGACGAAGTAATGTGCAAGGCATTTTCTATAACGTTGAAGGGCCCGGCAAGATCATGGTTCAAAAAACTGTCTTCCAGAACCATTGATTCGTTTGACGATTTGAGTAGACTTTTCGTCTCCAATTTTATGAGTTGCCAAGTAAGGCAGAAGAATGCCTCCCATCTCTTTATCGTTCACCAAAAAGAGATTGAGAGTCTAAAGAATTATGTAAAGTGGTTAAACCAGGCCATTTTGGAGGTCGAGGACCCCAGTGACAAAGTGGTGATTATGGCGATGATGGAAGAACTATGTCCGGGCTCGTTATTTGATTCCCTCTCAAAGAACATACCAGAAACCTTGTCAACTCTCTAAAAAAAGCTGACAAATATATTGCCGCAGAAGAATTGGATGAAACTAAATGAAAAAGGCGAAGAAGAGATGATAAAAAGAAAGAACCCGACACCAGAAGAACGAACTACCAGAACGAGGCGAGAAACAAAAGGCCAGATCGGGATTCAAGGCAACGAAACAATGATAAGCGCCCTCGTATACCACTTCGCCGTCCAGAGTTGACACTCCCCCCTCTGAACGCCCCCATCGCCCAGGTACTCACGGAAATCAAGCATGAGAAATTCGTCAAGTGGCCTGGAAAAATTAAAACTGATCCCCGAAAGAGAAACAGAAACAAGTATTGTGAGTTCCACTGAGACCATGGACACAATATTGAGGATTGTTTCCAATTGAAAGAATAAATAACTGACCTTATCAAAAAGGGTATATAAGGAAGTACGTCGCAAATCGCCCACCTCTTGACTCACTTGGAAGGAGATATGGCTACAATTGACCAATTGTAGGAGACATACAAGTGATTCATGGTAGGGTTGGATTAGGAGGATGTTCAAACTCGTCTCAAAAGAGGCATGCCGAGAGCGCCAGTGGGCGAGCAGAAGAAGAAGTCTATAATGTCTCCTCACCTGCAACGACAATCCACTTGCTCATTACATTCACCAGTGATGACCTGAGAAGATTACACCTACCTCACGATGATGTCTTGGTTGTCTCAGTCATCATCGCCAATTTTAATGCATAGAGGATATTGATTGACAATGGGAGTTCGGTAGATATTCTGTTCATCTCAGCATTTGACAAGATGAAATTGGGTTAGATAAGCTCCACCATTTCAACACTCCTCTAGTCAGATTTGGAGGAAATACCACCCATCCACTTGGATGGATCAAATTGCCCGTGACATTGGGGACAAAACCTCACCAGACTACTATTTGGAAAGACTTCATTGTGGTGGACTGCCCATTGCCCTACAACGCAATCCTAGGTTGCCAAACTTTAGGAGGAACCAGAGCCATCACGTCAACCTATCATCTGAAAATGAAGTTCCCCACTCCAATTGGTGTAGGTGAAATTCAGGGCAATCAGAAAATGGCTAGGCAGTGTTTTATCTCGGCCATGAAAAGTGAATCTCATTAAAAACCAAGTAGCCAATAGCAATTACAGATCACCGACTCCGAAATGGAGATGTTGAGGGACAAGATGGAAGAGATTATCCTAATGGATCCCAGAGAGTCAAAAAATACCAAACCATTAGAAGAAGTTACTCCAGTCTCTATTCACCTAGACCATCCGGATTGCCACGTTATGATTGGAATATAGCTAACCAAAGAACTACGAATTGCTTTGGTAAAATTCTTGAAGGAGAATTATGATATCTTTGTGTGGTCATAGGGCAATGTCCCAAGAATAGATCCTCACGTTGCCACACATAGATTATTTACCAACCCTGCCTATCCTCTAATTCTCCAGAAAAGAAAGAAGTTCGCCCTAAACGACTGAAAATCATAGAAAAAGAAGTAGCTAAGCTAATCAAGATCAATGTTATTAGAGAATCTAACTACCCAGACTGGCTCGCCTACGTTGTCGTCATCCCCAAAAAGGGAGGGAAATGGAGAGTATGTGTTGACTTTACCGACCTCAACAAAGCATGTCCAAAGGATAGTTTGTCTTTTCCAAAGACTGATCTGATTATTGACGCCACCTCCAAACATGTGCTCCTCAATTTTATGGATGCCTTCTCTGGATATCACCAAATCAAAATGCATTCGCCCGACGTAGAAAAAAATTCATTTATTACTGAGAGGGGACTTTATTGCTATGAAGTCATGCCTTTTGATTTGCAAAATATGGGGGAAACATACGAAAGACTGGTGAATAAGATGTTCAGAGAGTTGATCGGGAAAACTATGGAAGTCTACATAGATGATATGCTCGTCAAAAGCCTCAAAGCTATAAATCACATCACCCATTTGAAGAAAGCATTTGACGTCCTACAGAAGTACCGAATGATACTCAGCCAGTACCATTCAATTTATATTCGGGCAGTAGCCCAGAATCCAACCAGGATTCCCATACAGAGTTCGAGCTTGAGCTCGAAACATTTGGTAAAAATTCTAAAATGGGATCGCCAATGTTTCCCCCTGACCATCTTAGCAAGGTCAAATTAGGAACATGAGGTAAAATCCTATTTAGTTCCTTCTCGAGGGTTCTTAGGTATTCTACTTATTCATCTCGGGAACTATTGTCTCACTGAATATGTTCACCATGGGAAAGGCGGGACTCACTCGCGTCGCCCGATGAGCTCGGTGGTCCACTTCCAGGACACTCCTCGCCTTGATTCTCGGAGGCCATGGGTGCCGAGGAACCAAAAACTCGAAGAAAAAATTTGGACTTCAAGAGAGCAGGGACTGAGTAGCGCCCCTACTTCTCCACCCAGCTGAAAATCTCATCGAAAACTTTTGGCTAGTCTCCATATAGCCTGGGCGGATCGTTGCAACGCTTATCTGAAAATAAAGTCCAAGTGTTAACTATTAAAATAGTTTAGGAAAGTGAACTATAATAAAAACTAAAATTGACCTAGAATGCCCCACAACGTCGAGACCCTTAGGCTACCACCTTCCCGAGATGAACCTTTCGGAAGCTCCTATTCAGTTCTCGAGACAAAAAAGAATTTGCTTTTTCACCCTTTGACGTTGCTGGGTTACCCTCTGAGGAGAGTCCTTTTGTACCTCACCTTAAAATATAACCAGTCTTGGTCCGGTTTAGGGTTGGTGTTCAGGCTAAACAGGTTCCTAAACTCATAAAGGGTCATGTCATATTTATGTGCTCGCCATAACGCCATTGCGCAAACAACGCTTCGCCATGCGTTGGGGACGAGTTAAGTAGGGCATATGTTATAAACTTATAAAATTAAACTAATCAGGGGGTGAATGGGAAATCTGAGGCCCACAGGGAAGGCGGCCTCATAAAAGGCCACCTCGCCTGGGCAGGTTGAAGTTATAATCTCCCCTCCTCGGGAATCCTGATTTGTACGCTTTGAGGAAAAGAATAAGATTCCCTAAGTAGAGTTAGTTCCTCAGGGGTCATAATATTAGTTTCCTTCTCCACTGAGGGATAATGGCGATCAGAGGGTTGACCTCGAGAATTGAGGGATCCTCCATAGGTGATTCAGGGGATAAATTCACTTCATCTGTTATATATGACGATCCTTCTCCTAAATGGTCAGACACCCAAGAGGGCAGAGAATCCTCTAAGTCTTCTAAATGAACTACCTCGGGTCTATGGGACATAAACTATAAAAGTGAAAGCTAAGGTGGGTTAAGGCACTTACTGAGCCTAAGGCGAGGAGGTGACCACAAATATGGGCGACAAGAAAATTGGAACGAGGGCATCAATTTGATTAGCGCAAGCATAAAAATGTGTATGAATGGGTGAACCCCTTTATATATAGGGGATACCAAGGGCTGAGATTTAAATGCTCCAACATCCTAGATCACGCGACGCTTTGACTCCTGAGCTCATAACCACCATTCTCGCCAAAAATATCTCTAACATTTTGCCGTTCTCGCCAAAAGCATCATCAATGCGCCACCATTCTGTCCACGATGTCACTCCAGCATTTAATGCCCTCATCTATGTGGCAGTTTGTTACCGACATTTAATCACTACGTGGTCACCTAACTAATAGGCAATTATTTCGCCAATTACTCGTAAATCCCTCATCTCATCTCAGCATCCCAAGTAGAGGGCTACTGATGTGGATAAAATAATCACTTATCTATAATGAGCCAGGCAAGTTGCCACAGCATCGATCTAGTCCCGGTCGCTCATAATGTTATCGCCAAGAGATCATTTCGCCAATGTATATACAAGCCTTTCTCCAGATCGCCCTGAGGCGAGGTCATTTATGTTGCCAGACTAGAGACCCTCTCTAGAAGGGCTCTATCTCCATAAGGACTCTGCCTACTCAAGAGGCTTTGGTCACTCTACTTGATCAGAATCCGCCTTCATGAGAATTCCTCCTAAACCGAAAGACAATATCCATCACAATCCCTACTATTGCGGGTTGCTCTCTATATGGCAATCACCTATTATCTCTCCTATATTTTAGGGATATACTTCCCAAACATGTCTATCCGTGAATCTCTCCTGATTATCCTCCCACGAATCTCTAGCCTCTGCCTATATAAAGGCCGCTCCCCCATAATAAAAAGGTACACTCAACACAAACACCATAGACACTTTTACTATTGTGCTCGCTCATATAGCCTTTGATTATCTCTTGGTTGCCTTGGTTTGATTCACACTTTGGAGGAGTTTTGAGCGGCCTCACCCCGACCGATTATGTTTGTTTTATTATGCGCAGGTCGCTCAAGTACTTGCTGAGGTCCAGTGTCGAGGTTGAGGAGCAATTTTGACTGTTGGTTGCTCTTTCAGATTTTTATCACAACATTATCCATTCACTTGTTTGACTTTCTCGTAGATTCCTTTGATTGCCCAATGGTGTCACGTGTCTTCTCCATATTTGCCTGCCAAATCTGGTACAAACATTGCTTCCCCAAGCTATAGTCCTTAAGGATGTTGGATTAGAGTTTGTGAAAACCCCTTCAGCTCTTCTGAGGATAAGACTTCAATGAAATTTGACTAGGTTCTAGAGTTCTACTCAGCTTCAAAATTGTTCCTGCTTCCCAGGATTGAATGGAGTTAGAGTGAAATTCTTTGAAGCTATCGATTACTTTAATTAAGGCATTTTTTCAAGCTATCCACTGGTGGCAGGTGTGAAACTATCCTTTTGTAGATTTCCAAACACTCTATTATTTGAACCAAATTAACCAATGCCTTAATTGGGCCTCAACATGTGCGTTTAGGAACCTTAGAAGTCATTTGATTGCTTGTTGATTAGGTTTTGAAGAGACTGGGACTAAAGATTAGTCTTTTACTCAAACTTAAATGCACCTAAATTGTTGGGGCTGTAACAGCTAAGGGTAAGAATTAAAATGGTAAATGAGTAGATGAGGATAGGTTTAATGGCATTAAAGATACATAGAGAGAGAGACGTGTGTGAAGGGAAAGAAAGATAGAGGATAGGATGAAGTTGAAATTCAAATTACCCAGAACCTGACCCATAGGGCTAGGATAAAACCCATTTTACCTCTTCTTTTTTCATCGCTTAACTTTCTTACTCCTCTTCTTCTTTGCCTGCCCTAATTTGAAACCCTAAATTGCCATTGAAACCCTGATTAAGCTCTAAAGCTTGCCAAAAAATTTCAATTCAACCCCGATTTCTTCACAACCATGGCCTTAAAACGTGTTGTTGCTTCTGGTAAGAACCCCAATTCTATTGTTATCCAAATCTGTAAGCTTATGAAAGAAAATGAACCTGACATCACCGATGAATGTCTTGTCAACCGTCTTCTTACATGTTCTTACATCTAAGATTCACTAAAATTTAGGGTTGGGGCCTTATTTTTATTTGGATTTGTATGTTCACTGTACAAATATTTATTTAGAATGAGATTTTTTTTTATCATGCATTGGATGTTGTTCTTTTATATCATGAGATGATATGTCCCTAAGTTATCCAGAGATATGATATATGTGTGAAAATGAGATTTACACATGAGAGATATTGATCGTTGATCCTCGTAAATTTATTTAGTTCGTAGTTGGTGATGAGTTTGGACATCTCATATGCGAAGACTATAATACTCTTAATCTCTATATGATAGG
>BRYE01000026.1:2112500-2115000 GCA_030159115.1 Actinidia arguta var. hypoleuca
GAAGAAGATTGGGAGTAGTGTTGGTGGTGGCTTCATTTTGCTTACTCTCTCTCTCTCTCTCTCCCCCTCTAAGTATATGTATATGTTAATTTGGGGGTGCGAGGAGAGGTAAGATTGAGAGGCAGTGGAAAAGAGGGCGGATGAGATTGAACAAGACTTTTTGACTTGGGACAGAGTGGTGCTGGTGGTCCTCTTTGTTGGTCATTCACGGTTTAGTCTATCAAAACACAGGGAGAGAAACTACTTTTCTACTTTTGAAAACGGTGTAAAAATATTCGATAAACTACTTTTGAAAACGGTGTAAATATACAAAGTAAATTACTTTCACCTTACTTGAGTTTCTGACAAATACACCGGAGTTCCTTATATTTTCTAAAACTACAATGACCTCCCTTGTTACTTGTTAGCATCTGGGTGGGTTGATGCAAAACGTGGCTTTCAAGGGAGACAAGTGTAATTTACCCATTCTCTATTTTTGAATTCTAAACACTCCTAGTATAACATTAAGGTCCACCCATAGAGATAAGCCCCTCCTACAATCTATAGCAACGTACCAGATGCATAACAATTATCTCCCTCTCTATCTCAATTCACAACTCATAAACCACTTGCCATCACTCTAACAAATTAACCCTTTATTGCAACAACAGCCACTACCCTAATTTGGTTAGACACAAATTGATATGCCTCTTTTTATGTCTTTGTTCTCATCTTACACTACAAACAATGAGTGCCTAATTAATGAACCAATTAGGGCTTGGATGATGCAGACTCATAACGACTCATGCAGAACTCAAAGAGTTATGGTGAATATGAATTGGTGCTCGATCATGGTGGGCAATGGTAAGGTTGGTAATGGTGTGAAGAAATAGAATGTTTGGTGGGAAAAGGGGAGGGTGAGGGAGCTATCTTGGTCTGGAAAGGTATGGTGACCATGTGCAAAAAGGAGACATCGAACTAGAATTCGTAAAAACTAAAAAACAACTTGCGGACATCTTTACAAAACCGTTAAGTGAAGATCTATTTTGCATGATTAAGAGAGAATTAGGGATGAGCAATCCAATGGAATGAAAAATTATAACATAATCCTAAATAAAATCCACAACCAACACTAGGCATAAAGTAAACTCTGCAGTCCAAAGTGTCGACACCTTTATTCCATGTGTCAACACCTAACTACAGTTGTTTTACAGAGAAACAAAAGTGTCGACACCAAAAAAACCATGTATCGACACATATGTTAGTTGCACAAAAATCAAGTGTCGACCCCATGGATATTAAGTGTCGACACACTTAAGCAAAAAATTTGGGTCTGAATATTTTATGAAGAAAATGTGTCGACACCTATTCAGACAAGTGTCGACCCCTATAATTTTTCAAGTGTCGACACCATGAAACCATGTGTCGATACCTTAAGTCGGCAGTATAAAAAGGACTGAGCCCTAATCAGACATTTCACGCGTCCTTCAAACTTCCCCCACTCTCCCTCTCTCTCTAAAAACTCTCTCCACTCCGCACGATTCAAGCCACGATTCGTGATTCTCTCTCTCAAATTCCTCAACCCAACTTCGTAAACAACCATCCCTCAAATCTTCATGGCTCCGAAAACAACTCGATCCTCCAAGAAAAAGAAACAGAGCTGGGATCTGGTAGTGTCGACACCAGAAGCTCCTAAAGGCCAGAAAAGGAAGGCTAATGTCGACACCAGTAAGGATAAAGGAAAAAAGCAGAAAGAAGAGTCATCTGCATCGGCTTCGGCATCACAAGAACGTGATCCTCTCTACTTTCTAGAAGATAGAGACTTGGAAAGGTATAATCTAGATTTTTCGATTAGAAAAGTGATAAATGGTCGATGGATCGACTACGACTTCTTCGATGCACACAACTTCACTTTCAGTTCTAAAATGGACGATCTAGGTTGGATGCCCATGACACTAACAATGGATGAAGTCTATCCTGAATTAGTTGCCTATTTTTATGAGAATGTGTCAAGAGGAATTCACTCTGATGACATAAAAAGCTATGTGAAAGGCATTCATATAACATTAGACCGATCAACGATTCATAAAATACTGGGAATCAAATCTGGGAATGATAGTATTCAAAGGAAACATCAAATGCAAGCTGTCTATGGTGATGATGTAAGCTTAGCTGCACAACCCAAGGCAAACACGCTACCTCTGGAGTTAAGATTAGTGCACCACTTTATTTGCACAATTTTGATCCCCAAAACGGAAAAATTTGAGTACGTGTCGGATAGGGAATTATTCTTTCTCTGGGCATATGTGACAAACTCAAAAATTGATTTGGCTTTGTTTATATTGGATCAAATGTTTAAAGTCACTATCAAGAAAGTGAGCTTGCCCTATGGAATGCTTTTAACAAAAAATTTTAAGTACTTCCGAGTTGATTTGGATGACAAAACGGGAAGAATGCCGAAAGCCGTGAGCGATGAGTATAATGAAAAGACTTTGAAAAGAATGGGATATGAATTAATTGG
>BRYE01000026.1:2122500-2125000 GCA_030159115.1 Actinidia arguta var. hypoleuca
AGGAAGTTCTAATTCAATCGAGGATGTTTCAGAAATCACTATTTCACCACTTTTAAATATACAAGAGCCACATCGTAGTGGGAAGATTATCAAAGCACCTGACTGGTTCATGTTCTTAGAAGAGGTTGTCTCTTATGAACATGATTTGGATCCTAATAGCTACAACAAGGCTATTTTTAACAAAGATTCAGGAAATTGACAAAGGACTATGAAAGTTGAGGATGTCATCTATATGATGGAACCATATAGTTTCATACCTAAAGGCTATAGCATATGATATGCAAGTTGCATAGGTCTATTTTTGGGCTTAAGCAAGCCTCCCAAAGTTGGAATATTCGTTTTGATCAGGTGATCAAATCTATTGTTATTGACAAAATATAGATGAACCACATGTGTTAAGAAGTGCAAGCGAAGCATGGTGATATTTTTAATTTTATACATAGATGATATTTTACTTATTGGGAATGATGTAAGGGCGTTATCTACTATTAAATGTTGGTTGGCTAATAATTTTGATATGAAGAACTTAGGAGAAGCTAGTTATATTTTAGGGATCATGCTTTTGCGAGATCACCTGAATAAAATGTTAGGTTTATCCCAAGTTGCATATTGATAAGAGTCATGACCTTTAAGGCATAAAGTTCCTTTGTCTAAGGAATAGATTCCTTGAGGAAGAGCAATGCATTAAGACCCCCTCTTTATCGACGTTGTAGGATTACATGACTAAAGATCTAATTTTTTTTAAAAAAACTAGCTTCCGCTTCGGGGATACAGTCCCTTCAATTGGTATCAGATCCACACCATGTTAATCTATCAATGTTGTTGATAAAAAGTATTTTTATTCTTGTACTATTCATAGATCATCAATTAACAATAGTTATTTGTATGCATGTATTTAGATTATATTAAGTTATATTAGCGGTACTTGAGATCCAATAATTTGTTGTATAGAATCAAGGATTGATTCCAAATTTTTTCTTTGAAAATATTGAAAAATGATTTCGATATGTGTTCTAGGTCAATAATAATTGAATCTTAATTATTTCTAATATAGTATGCTTATTATTCATGTGATGAATTGTGATGTATGGTACTCTAACTATTATGGTTGGCTATTATAAGCTTGTAAAAGATAATGGACTTGAATTTGATAAGTATTTTTTTTATTTTCCTTGCTGGCTTTACCAGAGAAAAATAAAGTTAATTGTTATTTTATACTTTTATATTAATATATGATGCATGCTAGGATAATATTTAATAATATAGATCACAGTAAATATTAATCATGATCCATGAATAAACTGCGACCATGTGTTAATTATTAATTTATGAATAATTAAGTTGAACATGGGCAGTGAGATTTTATTTTATGCATGTGATGTATAATGCGATCCCCTTTTTTACAAAATTGAGTGGGAGAGAAATTTTATGAAAATTTCACGGTCTTCCATCATCGATTCATAATAAGATAAGGATACACATCTTGAGTCATCTTTTGTGTGTCCTCCATAGGAAGGGTGTTTATTCTTGTTGGTAACAAGATTAGACTTTTTAGGATAGGATTAAGGGAGACGGTGTGAAAAGTGATTTCCCTACAGAAACTCTATTCATAATGGTTGTCTTGATTCTAGATGATGATATACACTTAATCAAAAGGGAATGATATTCTCCCCTCGGAGTTTGATCATTATCTTTTGGAGACCAAGGGAGGTCAGGTATTATGATCTTATTTGACATGAGATGTATAGATGGTAAAATCATAATAGATATGATAGTCTTCCTTTTCAAATAGATAATATTGACTTCCACAATGGAGGCGTGTTATTTATTTAGTTGAGGTCACGATGCATTTATATTATAGTGAATTTAAGATTCTTAGATGTTATTTAATCCACTTGCAATCATCCTAAATCAAAATAAGTTGACTGGACTGAATTATATGAACTGAAAGAGAAATCTAGATATTGTACTCACTGCTAAAGGGTACAAATATGTTTTAACTGAGGAACGTTCAAATCTTCTTGTTATAAATGCACCTAGAGAGATTTAGAAAAACATGAAAATGGGTCAAAGCTGAAGAGTTGGCACGTTGCTATATTTTAGATTCATGTCTTCTGGTTTACAATATCAGTTAAAAAAATTATTTGAGTACTAGTAATATGATTCTGAGTACTAGGAATTATATTAAGATGGTTAAAGGAACTCTAGTGAGATAATACAAAATGTTTGACCATTTAAACACTCTAGAGATCCTTGGTGATGAAATTAATGTTGAATCTAAAATTGATATTATCCTTGAGTCATTGCCTGACTCTTTTAATCAG
Source organism: Actinidia arguta var. hypoleuca (assembly GCA_030159115.1). Taxonomy (NCBI): domain Eukaryota; kingdom Viridiplantae; phylum Streptophyta; class Magnoliopsida; order Ericales; family Actinidiaceae; genus Actinidia; species Actinidia arguta. The sequence continues at coordinate 2,124,825 of BRYE01000026.1, forward strand.
TTTAAGCTCAATTATAGTATGTACAAAATTGATTTTATACTTGCTGAGCTTTTAAATGCACTACAGGCAGCATAGGGTATTATCTAAGGCCATCCTAGTATTAATAATGTGAAAAAAGTTTTATTTTCTAAGCTTTTTCCCAAGGAAAAGGGCAAGTGAAAGAAGAAGAATAAGGT
>BRYE01000026.1:2130000-2135000 GCA_030159115.1 Actinidia arguta var. hypoleuca
ACTTATTCAATCTAGGATGTCTTCCATAGTCCATCTTCATTCACCATTTAAGAATCTACCGTTTCTTCATTAGATCTCCGATCTTCAATGAATATTACAATAAGACCTGTACCCACCTTGGCACTGCTCCTCGTGGGATCAATATTCGTACTTCAAATTTATTACTATCATCCTAAACCAAAATAAGTTTACGGAATCCAATTATGTAGATTGGAAGAAAAATTTGGACATTGTACTCACTACTGAAAGGTACAAATAAGTTTTAATTGAGGAACATCTAGATTTTTCTGTTGTCAATGCACCTAGATTGAAAATATAAAGATATGAAAAATTGGTTAAAGTTGATGAGATAGCACGTTGCTATATTTTAGTTTTGATGTTTTCTATTTTACAACATCAACTAAAAGATTATTTAAGTACTAGGGATATGATTCTGCACCTCAAAGAGATGTTTGGAGAACAAGGGCGACCTTCTAGATAGATTTCTATGAGAGAATTGATGAACACTAAGATGACTGACGGAACTCTAGTGAGAGAACACGTTTTTAAAATGTTTGACCATTTTAACACTCTAAAGATCCTTGAGTCTATACCTGACTCTTTTAATTAGTTTAATCTTAATTGTAGTATGAACAAAATTAATTTTACACTTGGTGAACTTCTAAACGCTTTACAAGCGGTGGAGGGTATTATCAAGGGCCATCCTAGTGTTAAAATGTGAAAAAACTTTATTTCTCAAGTCTTTTCCAAGGAAAGGGCTAGCAAAAAAAGAAGAAAGTTTTAAGTAACCATAACAAAATTCTTAATCCATTTAGGGGCATTGTTAAAGGAAAGAAAGTGAATGATCCAGAATACAAGGGAGAGTGTTTCCATTATGGGGGTGTGGGTCATTGGAAAAAAAATTGTTCAAACTACCTGACTCAAAAAAAGTTCTCAAGTATAACCGTATCTCTTATTATTGAAGTAAGGTTTATTGCGGGTACTTGAAATTATTGATTTGTAGATTTCGGTGCAACTATTCACATTTGTAACACGTTGTAGGGATTTTAGGAAATCAGGAAGCTAAGTGTTGGTGAAGTTACGTTGCACCTGGGCTCGGAAGCTAGAGTTGTTAAAGTGTCTGTAGGAGTAGTAGAGTTTTTTTTTCCCTTCGAATAAAACAATAGTTTTATATGACTACTTATTTTTCCCTAGCATTAGAAAAAAAAATAATTTGGTGTTTGCTTTTTTTAAACAAGGATATAATAATCCAACGTACATTTTGTTAGGGACTACAAAATTTTCATGACACAGCTATAGTGCATACAAATAATACCAAAAAAATGATCTAATTAATAGAGATTAATCTACATGATTAGAATCATACCCTTATTGATTCTGAACACCAACAGGTTTCAGCCACTTGATTACAATTTCAAGCTTTCTGCTATGTTCCTCACACATGCCTTACTCTAGAGAGAGTAGGCTCGCGGCTGCTAGAGTTCTTATTCTAAAACATGAATTTCAGAATATCTCATAACCCTAGCTGCTAATAGAGTTCATATATATAAAGGTTAAAGCAGAGACTAAATAATAAGTATGATTCGGCTTCCTACATAAATAAGGACTTTTAATCCAACCAGGATTAATCCTTATTTATGTAAATTATAATTAAACCAACTAAATAATTATAGTTGTACTCCATGTCATATCAGAATTTTACTTCAAGCTCATTTTTATTAAATGCTTATTATCTCCCCACGTTAAGATGACAGATACTCATCTATTAAATTAAACTACTGACAATTAAATTTAATAAATTTATTTAATTCTTTGAGACCTTTCACTTAATTTATTTGATATATCGAATTCATAATCCACCTGTAGGGTTTGACATAATCAAAACTTATAAGCTTCCTCAAGGAGATATCATAAATCCCTATAACGGGAAGTAAATTCTATCAATAATTAATATTTACCATACACATAATGTTACTGTCCAACTCAGTCAGTTTATTGACCCACAAAGAATCTCACTCATTTGTGAATCAAAATAATAAATATTAATGTACGTGTTTATTTATTATATCAGGATTAAAAGTATAACCACTCTAATAAACATGAAGTATTAATTATTTTATATAGTCAGTATAAAAATAATTACCTCAACATGATCCTATTCAATACACACAAAGTATACTAGTGCAAGGAGTTGAAGCTATACCGTTTCCCATAGTCAAGATAGACTTACTAAACGTTGTACTACAGTCTTACTGATGGTATGTCCAATTTCATCTAAGAATATGAATAATAAGCTTATATTCCATAAGAACCAATGATCTGATCTCCCGTGTATAAACCGTACTCTACACACCAAATCATCTAGTTTATAAAATAAGAGAGACATATGCACAATTATTAAATAAATAATATAATGCAAACATTTCTCACATAGATTCTCATTAAAAATGGAATAACTAATTTATTAGTAAATACTAAAGTCATTACACAAATCATGTCTTTTAGTATAAATCCCTAACAATCTCTCACTTAAACTCAAAGTCATGCTATAATGCATCTAAGTCTCATTCCCTCTAAATGACTATCAAAAGTCTTGGCTGATAAGCTCTTTATAAAAAGGTCTGCCAGATTATCTACTGATGCAATCTTGGTAACCATCACGTTACATTTGTGCCCTATGTCTCGTTTCAAGTGATACTTACACTCAATGTGTTTTGCCCTCTTGTGGATCCTAAGTTTCTTCGAGTTAGCAATCGCCCCTCTATTATCATAATAAAGTGTAATAGGTGATTGTATTGAAGGTACCTCTCCTAGATTGAATAGAAAATTCCTAAGTCAAACTGTCTCTTTGGCTGCCTTAAAGGTTACCATATATTCGGCCTTTATGGTAGAATCAGCAACACAAGATTGCTTGATACTCTTCTAATTAATGGCCCCACCTCCTAGGCTAAACACATTTTCTAAGGTCAATTTTTTAGAATCCTTATCTGACTGAAAAATTTGAGTCTGTGTACCCAATGGGTACTAGACTATCTGCCTAGTAAATCAATAAATAATCTCTAGTCCTTTAAAAGTACTTGATTATATTTTTTACCGCAGTCTAGTATTTCTGTCCTGGGTTTGACTGATATCTGCTGACTATGCCTATGAAAAAATAGATGTCAGGTCTAGTACAAAGCATATACATGAGGCTTCCCACTGTTGATGCATAAAGAGCCTTCATGTTCTATATCTTAACTGGTGTCTTAGAACACTGATCCTTGGTTAGAGAAATTCCATGTCATAAAGGGAAGAACCCTTTCTTGGAATCCTACATGCTAAAATGGGTAAGAATCTTATCGATATAAATAGCTTATGATAAGCTTAGCATCCTATGCTTGCGATCTTGCAAAAGCTTGATCCTAAGGATGTGATCGGCTTCTCCCAAGTCCTTCATATCGAATTATCTGGATAATCGTACATTCACCAAAGATAATTCCCCTACATCATTTCTGATGAGGAGGATATCATCCACGTATAGTACCAAGAACACTACCACATTTTCACTACATTTCTTATACACACACGACTCATAAATGCACTGATAAAAATCATAAGACTTAAAGGCTTGATCAAAACGAGTGTTTCAAGACCTAAATGCTTGCTTAAGTCTATAAATGGACTTCTTAAGCTTGTACACCATGTGCTCTTGGTCTTTTGCTATACAACCATCTGGTTACATCATATAAATTCATTCATCAAGACTTCCATTAAGAAAATCTGTCTTGACATCCATTTGCTAAATTTTATAATCGAAATGAGTCACAATAGATAAGAGAATCTGGATAGACTTTAGCATGGCTACTAGTGAAAAAGTATTCTTATAGTCGATCCTCTCTTTTTGAGTGAACCTTTTTGCAACAAGCCTAGCCTTAAAGGTTTTCACCTTTCTGTTTGCTCCTCTCTTCTTCTTATAGATCCACTTGCATCTAATGGGGTTTATCTCAGGTGGTTCTATAAGATTCCAGACTTGATTAGAGTACATAGACTCCATCTTTGATTTCATAACCTTTTCTAAAGTTTTGCGCGTCTTTATCTTGAAGTGCTTCATTTTAGTTTATTGGTTAGGCATTCAGTTCCTCAGGGATCCTATTATAAGACTCTCCCAAGAACATATACTGATCAGGTTTGTGTATAACCCTCCTACTACGACGAGGCACGACTTGTGTCTATGTATCCAAAGTGAATTGCTCTACTGATTCTAATCCTTGTGCACCATCATCCTGCCCTAATTGTGCAACCAATGTGTTGATGGTATCTACACGCTGCGTTTCAGTATCAACTTGAATCACAATGTTTTTCCCACTATAATGAGGCAATGGGACGTCGATGACTCGATCTTATGATACTTCTTCTTGTACTTTAGGTATTGAAGAAGTATGTGTTGGTCTATCTCCTCTTAACTCTTCTAGAACAATCCTACTTTTGAGTTTGTGGTTCATTACATAGTCCTTTTCTAAGAATTGGACATTGATGCTAACAATGACCTTCTGATCCTTAAGACGATAAAACAAACCACCTTTTGTTCCCCTTGGGTACCCAACAAAAAATTAGACATCTATTCTTGATTCTAACTTATCTGCTTTTCCTTTTAGCACGTGGGTTGGACTGCCCCATATCCGAACATGCCGTAGACTAGGCTTACGCCCATTCATAGTTTTGTGGGAGTAATAAGAACTGAATTAGATGGTATCAAGTTTAAAATATATGTTGCTATTTCAAGTACATGGCCCCAAAATGAATTAGGCATATCTGAATAACTCATCATAGATTTGACCATATCCACAAGAGTTATGTTCCTTCTTTCTACTACACCATTATGTTGTGGCATACCTGATGCAGAAAACTAGGGCTGAATCCCCTCCTCTGATAAGTAAACCAAAAATTCTCCCAAGAGGTACTCACCACCACGATCAGATTGTAAGGTCTTGATACATTTACCATGATACTTTTTCATTTCT
>BRYE01000026.1:2142500-2145000 GCA_030159115.1 Actinidia arguta var. hypoleuca
CATCTAATTGAGCATGATAGTTTAAATCCCTCCCCACTTGCTTGATCTTTACTACTCTAAATTCTATGAGGAGGGTCTTCGCTATAACCAAGTACTTAGCCATTCTCGTTTCCTGTGCTTCAAATTTGCTAGTGACCTAGTTGACCACAAGCTTTAAATTGCTGAATATGTGGAGCTCAGGAACCATCGGTTTGCTGGTGGACCTAAGACCCGTAATGAAAGCTTCGTACTCAACTTCTTTATTGGTTGAGAGAAATTCAACCTAAGGCAAAGCTCAAAAACTTTCCCTTCGGGACTTTTCAATACAACGCCAGCTCCTACACCTAGGTTTTTTTTGCTCTATCAACATACATTTTTTAGGGCGTGGAATGATAAATCTAAGGTGGTCCCTTGCGAACCTTAGGATCCTTAGCTATATTCTCAGTCGTAAGTGCCTCAACCCCCTAAGGTGGTTTCTTGAGAACCTCTAGACTCTCATGTTTTGGCTCAGTCATAGCTGATGTTCCTGTAGAGCTCTCTTTCTCCCTGTGTGCAAACACATAATAACCTGACTCTATACTCACAGTTTGGACTTGGCCCTTGATTGCTTCTTTAGGAAGAAATTTTATGTCTATCTAAGTTAGACAAGCTTAACAGCCCACTTAAATAGTCATCCAGAAAAGTCCACTTACATTGCGATTGAATGTGCTTGAAAATAATGCATGAGTTTTTGCGTAGTAATAACCAATGCTAGCACTAGCTTCTCCAGTAGTAGGTAAGTTGTTTGGCAATCTATAAATGTCGTGCTAATGAATTAGATTGGGCACTGCTCTCCATTATCTTCCTTAGCAACACCGAGCTAACCATTGTGTTTAAAGACGACGAGGTAGACATAGAGCATTTCTCCCTCACGCAGGGTGGAAAAGAGTGGTGATTTGGTTAAGTACTGTTTAAATTGTTGGAGTGCAAGCTCACACTCTTTATTCCATAAAAAAATATGTTTTTGTGAAAAGTCGATAAAATGGACGGCATTTATCAGAAGACTTACTAATGAATCAATTTAATGTTGTTGCCATTCCAATTAGCTTCTGCCCTTCCTTCACATTCTTTGGGCTTACAAGGTCATTTATTACCATAATCTACTTTAGATTTACCTCGATTCCTAGCCGAGAAACTAAGTGCCTAGGAATCTGCTGGAGTTTACTCTAAAGGTGCACTTTGTTGTGTTCAACCCTAGCTTGTGCTCTTTCAAGATTTCGAACACCTCAGTGAGGTCCTTCAAATGGTTCGGCTTTTGCTTGCTCTTGACCACCATGTTGTCGATGTAGTCATCCATGGTTTTGCCCATCATATGGCTGAACATTTTCATGATCATCCTTTGGTATTTGGCTCTGGTATTTTTCAGTCCAAAGAGCATGACCGTATAACAAAAAACTCTATAGGGGTGATAAATGCAGTATTTTCTTGATCTAGCTTGTTCATAGTTATTTGTTGGTTGCCTCGTAAGCATCTAAAAAATTCATTCGTGCATGATCGAATGCTGAGTTCACCAACTGATTTATTTTTGGTAAGGGACACAGTCTTTTGGACAAGATCAATTGAGAATTGTGAAATCGACGCACACTCTCCAATTGCCATTCTTTTTCTTGACCACCATTGTGTTAGATAACCACTTGCTTGGCTGTGGACGTTCGTCCCTTCTACTTCATTAGATCAATCTCTTGGCATCACACATGCTTGATTGAGCTTGGATCAATCTCAGGCATCTCATACGAGATCCTTACAAAGACCTCAATATTTGGTTTTAGAAACTTGATAAGCTCAGTTCTCTATCGCTCTTTCAGGTTTGAACCAACGAGGAAATACCAGTCTGATCTTGGCTCATCAAGTTCATAGAGAATAAGGTCATCTATGACTTTGGCCTTAAGCACTAGTGAGCTTGAACATTGAACCCCGATGAATGGAGCTCAGGCTAGCTTTAAGTTAGCCTCAGACAGTTTAAGTTGTTTAAAAAGATCATAATACATCACCTTAAATGAATTGCTAGAGTCCACTAGGATTCTTTTGATATCATAACCATGGACCCATAGTTGGATGAATAAAGGATCGTTGTTGTGGTGTTTGTCACGCCCTAGATAAACAATACCTGGCCACGTAAGCAAACACTCCAAATAAAGAAAAGTTAACGGAAACAATATGACAACATACGAGTACAATTAATCCCTCTTGTGGGACCATGCTCTCCATGAGCTATCAAGTACAAGACAAAGATGATAATCCATGGACAATACCCACAACAGGCTAAAATAATATTACAATTTTTAAAAAAGTATACATTAATAAGTTTTCCAAAACAAAACAAACAAACGGCATCCATATGCCTCACATTTTATGATAAGTCTCGGTACTTAAAACTTATTTAATAGTAAAGGTGAGTTACCTTGAAAAGAGATTTAACAATGGGTTGATGTCTCAAGCCGAAAAACATGATACATATGTATATGATGAAAACATGATACAA
>BRYE01000026.1:2150000-2152500 GCA_030159115.1 Actinidia arguta var. hypoleuca
GATACTTCTTAAGAACATTCTAGCTACAATAGATATTTTCTACATGTGTTAATTTTTAGATTCTTCTTAAGCACAATATCTAGATATTTAATCTAGACTTCTATAAAAGTTTTTAAATACAAAATACTTCTCACATCTTTCAGATCCTTCTAGCTACAAAATATTTTAAGAACCTTTTACACAAAAGTAGCTTTTAAACTTGGGCTTCTAATATTTGGGCTTAATTTCCATAAAATGATATTGGCCCCAAATCATGTTTACAATCCAACACCCCCCTTAAACTTGATTTTGTTACTCCAATGAGGGTTCTTAGCTTGTAAAAGACTTCATGTTTGAGAAGCTTTGTTAGAATGTCGGCGATTTGATCATGAGACTTCACAAATGTCAATTGCACATCCTTCTTTGCAACACACTCTCAAATATAGTGGTATCTTGTATCAATGTGCTTGCTACGATCATTGAAAACTGGATTCTTTGCCACTGCAAGTGCTGATTGATTGTCCACTCATATCTCTGTTACTTCTTCTTGAGAAAAACTAAGTTCATTAAGTAGATTTCTAAGCCAAACTACATGACATACACTTAATGCAGCTGCCACATATTTGGATCATGTGTGGAAAGTGTAACAATTGACTGCTTCTTTGAAATCCAAGTGAATGACGTGTCTCCCATGTAAATAAGAAACCAGTTTTATTTTTTCTATCATCTATATCTCTAGCCCAATCACTGTCACTTTATCCAACAAGTTTGAAATTGTTAGATGATAAATAAAATAATCTAAAAGTTTATTATACCTTTTACATTGCAAAGGATCCTCTTGGCCATCTTCATATGTGTCATAGTCGGTGCCTCCATGAATTGACTGACTAGTCCAACAACAAAAAGTATGTCTAGCCTTATGCATGTTAAGTAATGCAAACTTCCAACCAAACTCTTAAAAAATATAGGATCCACCATCTTTTCATCATCATGCCTTAATAACTTGACAACGCATTCCATAGGCGTGTTTATTGGTTTGCAATTACTCATATTGAATTTCTTAAGTACTTCCTTTATATAGCCTTCTTGGGATATAAAAAATCCATGGTCAATTTGCTTAACTTCGATCTCAAGATAGTATGACATGAGCCCAATATCCGTCATTTCAAATTCTCAAGCCATAGCTTTCTTGAATTCTTCAAACATTCTTGGATTATTTTTAGTGAATATCAAGTCATCTACATATAAGAAAACAAGCAAAATATCTCCATTCTCTACTTTAGTATAAAGGGCATGCTCATAAGGGTATTTAATGAAATTTTTTTCTTGAAAGTATTTATCAACTCTACTATTCCATACCCTCGAGGTATGTTTTAAGCCATATAAAGCTCATTTTAGTTTTAAGACTTTGTTTTATTGCCCTTTTACTATATAGTCCATGGGTTGCTCTATATAAACTTCTTCTTCAAGATAACCATTCAAGAAAGCAAATTTAACATCAATTGGGTAAATTTTTCATTTCTTTCGAGCCACTAAATTAATAAGTAATTTTATAGTTTCCAAACGAGCAATAGGAACAAATACCTCATCATAGTCAATGCCGGGTCATTGATTGTAGCCTTTTGCAACGAGCCTCGCTTTGTACCTTTCCACCGCTCCTTTAGCATTTTTCTTGGCCTTATACACCCATTTTACTCCAATGGTTTTGTGCCCTTTTGGAAGAGTATCCAATTCCCATGTGTCATTTTTCTTGATTGCTTGAATTTCTTCATCTATGGCACTTCTCCATTTCTTGCTTTCCACCGCCTCTTCAAAGCCTATTGGTTCACAATCAGCAAATAGACAAAATAGAGAGATCATTTTGATTTTTACTCACCTCATAAAGTTCTTGTAGGCTCATCATACGGTGTGGCCACTCGCTCGAGCTTTCTTCCGATGAAGATGATAGAACTTCATGATTTGGTGATCGAGGTGGACTAATGGGCTCTTTTCTTGGTTGCATTTCTCCTTCAGAAGGTGGACAGAAGTTGTAGTGCTCCATTTTTTGAACATTCCAATCCCATGTGCTTTTTTCTTCAAACACGACATCTCTACTTGAGATGACCTTCCCGTTGCTTGGATTGTATAACTTGTAGCCATTTGAGCTTGAGTCATAGCCAATGAAAACATATTTCTCACTCTTGTCGTCAAGCTTTCTTCTCTTTTGATCCAAAACATGTGCTTAAGCAATGCTTCCAAATACTCATAAGTGTGAGATATTAGGCTTCCTTCCACTCCAAGCTTCTTGTGGAGTTTTTCCCCATACACTTCTTGTAGGAGAGCGATTTGAAAGATAAACCACATAATCAACTGTTTCGGCCCAAAGTTCTTTAGGCATTCTTATACTCTTTGACATGCTTCGAGCCATATCAATAATAGATCTATTTTTTCTTTCCGCTACTCCATTTTGTTGTGGCGAGTAAGGAAGTGTTAGAGGGTAGTGAATCCCATTATTTTCACAAAAGTCTTTAAATTCTTTATA
>BRYE01000026.1:2157500-2165000 GCA_030159115.1 Actinidia arguta var. hypoleuca
TGGCCCATTTCCTCACACAAGCCCATTTCTCAAATCTATCAAGCCCAAGTTAAAATACACTTAGGCTTAACTACTCTCATGTGGCCCAATTAAATTAAATGGGTCCAATTATACTAAAAACCATAGTTACCTATATATAAAAAAAAAAATTAAAATCTTACAACCTCCACCATTTAAAAAAAATTCATCCTTAAAATTAAATAAACATACCAGATGAGTTAAAAAGATCTGGATACTTTACTCAAACTTCTAACTCACGCTCCCACGTAGCCTCTCCCACGCCATGATGAAGCCATATAATCTTCACCAATGGAATGGTCTTCCCTCTAAGAACTTGGCCCCGTGTGTCAAATACACAAATCGGTCGCTCCTCATACGTGATATTCTCATTGATGTCAAGATCTCCCTAATCCAAAACGTGTGAAACGTGAAACACATTATGCACATTGGCCAACTTCGGTGGCAAATCAAGACGATATGCCACCGCCCTGATACGATCAAGTATCTCAAACGGTCCAATAAACCTTGGCGATAGTTTACTGTTATGCCTAAAATGCATTAATTCCCTCTTAGGTGAAATTTTCAAGAACACGTGGTCTCCAAAAGCAAACTCCAAGTTACGTTTCCTTCGGTCGGCGTAATTCTTTTAATGACTCTATGTCATGAGTAAACATTTTCTAATCGAGACTACCTTCTCAGTCGTATGATAAACCCAATTTGACTTTGCAAGCACTGCCTCTCCAACATCGGTTCAACATATCGATGACCTACATGGTCTATCGTACAATGCTTCAAAAGGATCCATCCCAATGCTCGCTTGATAACTGTTATTATATGCGAATTCTACTAAGTGTAGGTGATCCTTCTATGATCCCCCAAAGTCAAGCACACATGCCCGGAGCATGTCCTCCAGAATCTAAATAGTACGCTCAGACTGCCTGTCGATTTGAGGATGAAATTCCGTGCCTAGTCTCAAATCCGAGCCAAGAGTTGACTGCATCCCCTTCCAAAAAAGAGATGTAAAATACGGATCCCTATCGGAAATGATAGATATTGGAACCCCGTGAAGTCAAACAATTTCACGAACATAAATAACGCTAAGATCTTCTACCGAATTTGACATACGGATAGGAAGAAAATGTGCGGATTTAGTCAAACCATCAACCACAATCCAAACAATGTCGTGCCCTCTTAGTGACCTAGGTAAACTGGACATAAAGTCCATCGTAATATGATCTTATTTCCACTCAGCAACCGATAATGGTTATAGCAAACTGCTAATTTCTGGTGTTCAGCTTTCACTTGTTGGCAAGTCAAACACTTCAAAATGAACAAGGCAACGTCTTTCTTCATTCTCCTCTACCAAACTTCTCGACACAAATAATGGTACATCTTCGTCCCTCCAAGATGAACGACAAGTCACAAATGATGAAACTCATGAAGATCATCATCTCTACTATACAAAGGTACAAACAATCTAGACTTATATCTAAATCCTGGTCTGAGTGCAAAACCCAATGTGTCGGCCCTACACCTCTAACGATGTGGTCGCAAATCATCTTGGCCTCCACGTCCTATTGTTGTGCCTCAATAACCCAACTAATGATGGATGGTTTTGCAAAAATTGTGAGCAATGTACCAAACTTGCCCATCTCGCTGAGAAGCAAATCATACTCACTGAGATCCTGAAGCATTTTCCACTCATGAATGGAAATGCTCGCCAATGTACTAAGAGATTTCCTACTAAGCGCATCGGCCACAACATTGGCCTTCCCAGGATGATAGTGCAATTCAAAGTCGTAGTCCTCCATGTACTCAATCCAACGTCATTTCCTCAAGTTCAAATCCTTTTGCTTAAACAGGTACTTTAAGATCTTGTGGTCTGAAAATACTTCACACCGCTCTCCTTACAAGTAGTGCCTCTAACTTTTCAAAGCAAATATGACGGTCACAAGCTCTAAGTCATGAGTAGGATAATTTTGCTTAAGCGTCTTCAATTGACGTGAACCATACGCAATCACCTTACCTAATTGCATTAACACGCAACCCAAGTCATCACATGAAGCATCGTAGTACATGGTATAACACAACCTTTACTCCTGTATAACAAGAATCGATGCTGAAGTCAATCTCTTCTTAAATCCTGAAACAAATGCTCACAAGCATCTTTCCAAATAAAACGAATCCCCTTCCTCATAAGTCAAGTCATCAGTGCCGCTAAATAATAAAATTCTTTACGAATTGTTGGCAGTAATCGGCTAAGCCCAAGAAACTACAAACCTCAAACATGGTCTTCAATCGTTCCCAATTTGTCACTACCTCAATCTTTGAAAAGTCCACAGCTACTCCACTTCCAGAAATAACGTAACCCAAGAACTTTACTTCAAGTAATCAAAATTCACACTTGCTAAACTTAGCATACAAATGATGCTCTCATAAAAGCTGCAACACAATTCTCAGATGCTTCTCACGTGACTCAACCGATGGAGAATAATAGATTAAGATGTCATCCACCAACATGACTACAAACTAATCAAGATACGGACGAAAGACACTATTCATTAAGTCCATGAAAGCTACTGGTGCATTCATAAGACCAAACGGCATTACAAGAAATTCATAACATCCGTAGCGTGAGCGGAAAGCCATCCTTGCCATATCCCCTTCTTTGATCCGCAACTGGTGATAACCTAATCTCAAGTCAATCTTCGAGAAATGGTTCAAACCCTTTAATTGGTCAAACAAGTCGTCGATCCTTGGAAGTGAATACTTATTCTTTATCATTACACGATTCAGTCATTGGTAATCTACACACATTTGAAGTGACCCATCCTTCTTTTTAGAAAACAAAGCTGAAACTCCTCACATTGATGCACTAGATCGGATAAAACTCTTATCCAACAAGTCTTGAATCTGAACCTTTAACTCTTGCAACTCTTTCAGTGCAAAACTATAAAGTGGTACCAAGATGAGTGCGATGACCGGTATAAGATCAATGGAGAATTCAATCTCCCGGTGCGGTGGTAACTCCATCAAATATTCTGGAAAGACATCCAAAAATTCACAAACAACCGGTGGTAAAATCACGCTAACTACGCTACCCTCATTGACCAAACAAGCTGAGAAGAGAAAGTTTCATTCCCCTAGTCTCTGTATACCAGTGGGTGATGGGTTAAAGCTATAACCCCAATCTCCCACAAAGTGAAAACGATCGCCCTCGGGTGTATAAAAGGTAACCCGATGCTAAAAATAGTCTATCGTTGCACGATAACCAGTCAACCAATTCATACCAAAGATTACATCAAAACTAGTCATGTCTAGTATGATAAAATCGAATACAAAACGTCAATCAACAATCTCAACCTCACAAGACCTACGAACTCGTCTCAAGGTTGATTTACCTCCAACTAGGGTGTCTAACAGAAGTACTAAATCTAACACCTCTAGCTCTAATCCTAATGCCAAAGAAAAAGATGATGATGAATGAATGTGATGCTCCCATGTCGATGAGAACACGAGTCCACAAATTAAACACGAGAAAAGTACCTCGCACAACCTCTCGCTTGATGTGGTGGCATGTTCTACATAATCCGGCCACATAAGCACACATCATATCAAGAAAAGTCAGTGGAACATAATAACTTATGACTACATATCGTCATAACATCAAAGTACAAGCAAACCCTCCCGTGGGACCATGCTCTCCATCAACTATCAAATACAAAATATAGATGATAATCCATAGACAATACCCATCCCGGGCCAAAAAGAATATTACAATTTCTCAAAATACATTAACATGTTTTCTAAACAAAAATAAAAATAAACGGCAATCTACATGCCTCAAGATTTAGGATAGACCTCAGTACCTAAAATTCATTTCATAGTAAAGGTGAGTTACCTTGAAAATATTTAAAAATGGACATGATATCTCAAGCCAAAATCATGATACATAAATATATAATAAGAACATGATGCAATAAAGTGTGTTTTTATTCATATCAAAATATACTTTTGATTCCAATCTGTAATTTCAAAAATCAACAAGTTCTCAAATTTTTGGCTTTTCTCAAAAAGCAACTTCCATTCCAAATGACACACATTTCCAATTCATGATTTCGCAAATCAATGATTTTATAAGTTTTTTGACTTTTCTCAAAAATCATTAATCATTTCAAATGACACACTTAGGCTAGTACCAAATCAGCCTCATCATGCACTTGGCATATGAGACAATATCTGGCCAACTTCTCCGACTTTTCCCGAAGGCTTTGACTTTCCCAATATCCAGCCAACTTCTCAGACTTTCACTGAAAGCTATGACATTCCCAATATCTGGCCAATTTCTCGGTCACTAACCGAAGGCTTGACATTTTCTCCCGCATGATTATTATCTAGATCTTTCACATCGGACTTAATCTAAGCTATCCTATTCCGGGTACACAATGTACCAAATTCAGCATATCCTAATGTGTCATTCCCAAAAAAATTTTTAAATTCCACACATACATAAACCTTGCATTTACTAAAAGTTTCAATGTAAACAACGTAATATGCAAGTATTAAAAACCGTCCATACTAATAATCATTGAAACCATTCGAATGCATTTACTATAAACAATGTTCATAATTATTAAAATAAGCCAAATGTATTTATTTTAAAAAATTTCATAAATTATGAAAGCAGGTGACTACCGGTAGTGGTTCTAGGCACTACCGGTAGACAGATTTCTAGTGTCTAGGTACAAACAATCACTATCAGTAATGAAAAAAGTACTAACGATAGACAACGATTCAGAGGCAAAAAAAATAATTTGCTATCGGTAGTGAAAAAGTATACTACCAGTAGACCGACATCCAGTGGAGAAACTAAATAATTCACTACTGGTAGTGGAAAGGAATACTATCAGTAGATGACCATCCAGAAGTGAAATACAAATATTCATTACTGGTAGTAAAAAAAGTACTAGCGGTAAACAACAATTAAGTGGCTAAATGCAAGAAATCACTACCGGTAGTGAAAAAAGTACAACCAGTAGGTTGGTCCCTTGAGTCAGCATCAGTAAACAAAGAGAACTATCGGTAGAAAGAATATGACTACCGGTAGACATCGTTGAAAAATAGACACTTCTAGATTTCCAGAACTTTAGATTTTCTTTCCGAACCAAATTTTTCATTTAGGGTTCAACATCCAAAATAACACCTCAATAGGCTAAGTATAAGTCACTAACACAACCCCAAAATTAAACCCTAAAAAGAAAACTCCCTTTACCTCAAATCAATGCAATAAAAGCTCGCAAAAGGTTAAAAAAGATGAGATGAAATCCTAAGCTTCAACTTGCTCCCACTCCAAATATTCTTGGCTCGAAATGAAGCCCCCATTGAGTTGATGATTTTTCTCCAAAGGATCACCACTTGAATCTCACTCTAACTCACTTAGATCTAAGCTCAAAGTGAAAACCCTAGAGAAAGAGAGAGAGAAATAAGAAGAGAAATACAATAAATACTTGAGATTAAAATACTTAGGTCAAAGGGAGAGATAGAATTAAATGTCCCTTTGGCCTTAAGGATTTGTTTGGTAAACTCAAATAAATTCAAAACCGTCATGGGCCAAGTATTTGGCCCATTTTCTCACACAAGCCCACTTTGCAAATCTATCTAGCACAAGTTAAAATATATTTAGGCCCAACTACCCTCATGTGACCCAATTAAATTAAATGGGTTCAATTTTGCTAACGCCCATAATTATCTATATATAAAGAAAAATTTTGAAACCTTACATTTTGGGAAATCGGGAATTCTGACCCGATGACGACGAGTTATGGGACTTCTGAAGAACTAATGGTAGCATAGATGCTGGTAAATTCTTATCTCAGTCACGTGCACACACTTTTGCTATATTTTGGCTTCCTCTAAATATTTGATTGTAGTCTAACTGTTGTATGTCGGTTGGTTTGTTTTGCTAGTTTAAACAACCTATACAAGGTTTGTTCCGAGCAGTGCAAGGTTGCAATCCACCACATGAACAACAGCTGCGAGCCTCACGGCGTCACTACTTTGCTGCATTATGAGCCTGTTTATCAACATACCCCCATAAAGCTTCAAGGCTCAATCAATTCATTTTTCCCCCTCTCCAAATTAGAGATCCTACCAATCCTACTAAATGTGCTTAGTCCTCGAGCTTCGATGACTGAAATATTAGCAATTGGATAAATGTTAAGGCCGTAGAGTTCGCTAGAGAAGTAAGGGAGCAGGAAGCAAGTTCCAGCAGTTCAATCTCGGGTCAGCTATCCAAAAGCAAACTTGAAGATGCCCTCACCGAAGAGGAAGAGGAAGAGGAAGAGGAAGAAGAAGAAAACAAAGGGATTGTATCCCACAAACAGAAGCATAATTTTAAAAAATTTCTTTTTCAGATATTAAAGTCATGTAAATTGTACAACATCAACCAAGAGAAGGTGTTCGGAATACCTTGAATAGGACGAGGAATTCAAAGTTGAAACTCAGATGCCTTTTTCATGCATGCAGGTTCCTGCCGTTGCTGCCTGACTACACCTATAGATTCCTGTAGTTGTTGCCTTGCCGCGTTCATGTTCAACTGATTGAAGAAAAGTTGGATCGGTTGAGCCTTGTGTTCAACCAATTGAGCATGAGCAGATTTCTGAACAAGTTTTTCTAAAAACTTATTTTTGACAAAAAATTAATACTAAATTTTTCCTAGACCCTTTAATCCTCTCTCCTTTTTTCCTCAACTCTAACCAATCCTTCTAGAGTGTAGGCTCTCAGTTTTTTTCTCTAAAAAAAAACTACATAGAAAAAATCTTAAGGATTGACAGCCCACATATTATACATATAGTCTAGGTCTCCAACCAGGGCAAGGATAGGGATCTTAGAGAATCCTAGTTTATCTCTAATTAAACTACTAAAAGTCCTATTTATCTCATAACATAATTTAGTAATTTAATTAATCCAAACTAATTCCACTAAATAATATTAATTGCGCTCCAAGCAAAAGGATTAAAAGTACCATAAATGCTATTTTATATACCACGATTAAAACTATTTTGCATGAATATCAATAATTATATTTGCATTAATTAACTATTACCAAATCCTAATTATTTTTAACCTTTACAATAGTCTCTCTCTCCTAGAAATGAGTGAGATTTCATCTTGAGAATTAAGTATTCTCACAGACCTAACAATAACCATCCAAGATATTAAGGTGTTGACCTCAATTAGCCTCACTCAATGGTAAATTAGAGTGAATAATGTCAAGAACTTGAGTTCACTATTCTCTCAGGATAAGAGTCAATTGCAAATACTGAATTTAAGATTTTATCATAAAGTAACAGTTTTATATGATTTACTTTTTTATGTCGATATAATTCAGTATATTTTTAATATACCAATACTTTAATCCAGAGTCATCTACTCCAATGGTTGAGATAATCATTCTATCATATAGAAGTTAATAGTATTATAATCTTTGCAGAGGAAACA
>BRYE01000026.1:2182500-2185000 GCA_030159115.1 Actinidia arguta var. hypoleuca
TTTAGTTTTTCAACTTTTAGCTAGAAAAAAATTATAAATGAATGTTCGTTAAAACTTCAAAAACGTACTTAACAACTATATTCTACTTTTGAAGGAGTGGGTCAACTTTATTCTGCTTTTAAAGGAATGGGTTCTAAGCAGATTTTTATAAGCACCTTAGGGCTTGTTTATCCAGCTTGACAACAAAAAAAAATGCCCCATTAGATTAATTTGAAAATAATTTGATTGTGTGGGCTATCAATGTTCGACAAACTTTATTTTTTGCATGTATAGTCCTTTCAACATGCCCTATTAGATTAATGGGTTGGATCATCAAAATGTGTCCAAGATAAGCTTATAATTAGCCAATTCTATTCAACAGTCGAATCAGCGTGCCTTATTAGATTAGACTTTTAGGTGCCTTTTTTATTTCATGTTATATCATGTCATAAACAAACATAATATATGTGTTGCAATATGTAATATATGCTGAGTCGAGTCCACATATTTGGGTACAAGCTCAGTTGGTTCACATGGAGTATTCATGTGAGAGTGAAACTCTTGAGTTAACTAGAACTCTTAAAATGATTATCTCTTGAAGAGTTAGCCTTGAGTTAGAAAATATTTTATCAGATAGAATAGGATAAAAATTAAGTATCCTATTGAAAGTCTACCACATCCTTCCCTCAGACTTACGTGTTGTGTATTGGAAAAAAAGTACTGAGAGTGAGAGGTAAAACAAAGAGAGATTATGAGAGATAGAATTGAGAGAAAGAGAGAGATGTGAGTAGAGTGTGATTCTCCTCCCTTTATACTCATTGTAATCCCCTTCATTTGATTAGTGAATGATTTATTATTCTCAATGGACGTAGGCATCATTTGCCAAACCATGTAAATCTTTATTGTCTTGTGTGTGTGGTTGATCTGGATAGTATAGGGTAATGTGTGTTTTATCCAACAATTGGTGATCAGATTTTTTAGCACAACAATTGGCATCAGAGCAAGGTTGAAGTCACTAGATCAATTTCTACGAAGAACGGAGCAGATTTTGCATACTGTCCATATTCAAAGTTGCTCAGAATTATATTCGGGTGAAATAAGATGACAAAGCATAATTCAGGGGCTATGATCATGCTTTCAGCCACAAATTATGTATTGTGAAAATCACAGATGAAGGATATCCTATTCTATAAGGATTGTATGACCCTTTAAAAAATAAAAGAGTCAAACCTATAGAGACGAATGATGAGAAATGGAAGAAGATGAACTAGAAAACGATTGGGAAGATCAAGCAGTGGATTATACATGAGGTATTCCATCATGTAGCATAGGAGATGAGTGCTTATAAGTTATGGATCAAGTTGGAGACGATGTATCAGGAAAAAACATCTCGGAACAAAGCCTTATTACAAGAAGGTTAGTGAATTTGAAGCTTTAGAGTAGGACGTTAGTGGCGGAACATACGAGTGAGTTCTAGAATTTGATTAATCAATTGACTAGTGTAGACCTAAGTACGAGGATGATACGCATGCCTTACGACTTTTGAGTTCCTTGCTAGAAAGTTGGGAGACATTGATGGTTTCTTTTTGCAATTCAGCGACGAATGAGAAGTTGACTATGAGTATGGTCAAGGATGCCCTATTCAATGAAGAGGCATGGAGGAGAGAGATGGGTACGAAGGATAATGATGAGTTGTGAGCCCTAGTCTCAAAGGGAAGCAGAGAGAGAGGTCAAAGTCAAGGAAAAGGTCATTAAAGGGGTACCGGTAGAGAACGACCAATGTCATAGTCGAGAGGTCATACTTTTACGTGCTTTTATTGCGATTAGGAATGACATATCTAAAGGAATTTCCCAAAGTATAAAGTAGAGATGAAGAATGATTAGTCTTCAAAAATAGCAGTAATAGTAGTGATGATTGTGGATGAGAGTGATGTTCTCCTAGCAGCAGCAATAAATGAAAAATCAGATTGGATATTGGATTCAGGTAGTGCTTACCACTTGTGCAAAGAAAAGAGATTTTTTTTACATATACAACATGTGATTGCGGATTTGTATGGATGAGAACAACACACCGAGTAGAGTTTTTGGCAAAAGAGCAGTCCATTTTTGCATGGAAGATGAGAGGTCTCTGACATTGACCGAGGTAAGGTTTGTTCCTAGTTTGTGAAAAAAAATGATTTTCATTTAGGATACTAGATTCAAAGGTGTGCATCTTTGCAAGTAGTGTAGGAATTTTGAGAGTTTTCAAAGAAAATAAGAAAATGCTGCGTGGAAGGAAGACTAGAGAGCTATACCGACTAGAGGAGAATGTCCAGACAAGGGGAGCTACTATCAGACATGGGGTCTGTGGTATTAGCAAGTAAAATGGATAAGGAAAACAACAGTTATACCAAGGTACGTGAAGCAAGCGCCTAGAGGATCTATAGGGGTACAAGAGCACATAAAGATTTTTTGATATTTGTACAAAAGTATGCCCAGATACGAGGAGTGCAACCAGTGCAGGATGTTAGTGAGAAGCTTA
>BRYE01000026.1:2222500-2225000 GCA_030159115.1 Actinidia arguta var. hypoleuca
TAAACAAGAACTCTCAAAATCTTTCAAGTGGTTTTGTTCAAGACTCACTTTAATTTACAAGTGTTTTGCTTATACAAGAGAACACTCAAACTCTCAAATGTAGGTGTATGAAAGTTATACAAATGAAAAACAAACTCTCTATGAAGAGTAAATTGGAGTGGAATAACTCAACATTTTAGGACAAGGAATTTTTCAGAGAATTAGGAATTTATGGCTTGGAGTATTTTTTTTCTGTTGGTGGTAGTTGGACCTCATTAAATGCGAGTTCAAACAATTCTGCGTTCAAAAAATAGCCGTTATGTGTCGACACCTTCTGCGTTGTCTAATTTCATGTGTCGACTCTTCAAGAATGTGTGTCGATACCTTCTACGTTTGTTTGAGGTTACTGGTTTCATGTGTCGACTTTTCAAGAAAATGTATCAACACTTCAAACCTTCATTCTTCAATTATTGTACACTATCTCCATGTGTTGACACCTCAATTCCATGTGTTGACTCTTGATCATTAGTTTTTCAAATTTTGTCCTCAGATCACATGTGTCGACCCCTCAGATTCATGTGTCGACTCCTTATCATTCATTTTCAAAACTTTGGCCTCTTTCTATGTGTGTTGACACGTCAAGTTCATGTGTCGACTCCTGATCATCCATTTTCAAACTTTGGCCTCTGTCTTCATGTGTCGACTCTTCAAAGCCATGTGTCAACACTTTCAATTCCAAAATCAAATCTTTGTATATTGTCTTCATGTGTCGACACCTCAAGAATATATGTCGCCCCCCCTTGCCCAGAATGTACTTCCAAGTTTTTCTTGGCTAATTGAGCTTCAAGCAATGTAAGTTCTTTAAGGGGTCTTCTCTTCGGGTATAAGTGACTTTCAAGGTCTTCAATTCCGTGAGATTCATCAGAGATTACTTCAAAATCATTTCTTTAGTTCTTCACAGAATTCTTCATAAGCTTAATGGTTTCTACATTTGAATTCCTTCAATCTTTTCTACATTTGTCACATATTAGACCTTAAGTGAGGCTTTTAAGTCTAAATATTAATTCTTATTAAACTACACACTAAGTAAACTCATTAAATTACTACCACAAGGTTTAGTTATTATTAAAATCAAGGCATGGAGTCATCAGGATGTTGCTATGTTACTGTTGGAGTAAATGTTCCATGGTAGTAATCAATAGTTGCTTACACTGTTGCTATGTTACTTTTGGAGCTGAAATGGATAACGAAAGGCGTGGACCAATAGGAACTAGGAGGATAGATAAGGCCAAAGGCTCAAGTGGCAGACGTACTGCAGCAGTCATGAAAGAGTAGGGGGGGTTTGTTAAGTACAAATTGAGTAGTTAGAGACTTGGCAATTAAGCTAAGTTGAGATCTATAAAAGATTTGCCTGAGCTATTCCTAAATACGATGTTTCATAAATAGGCTTAAAGAGGAAGTCAAGGTTGGTGTTCAAATGCCAACCTTTCACCATTGTAATGGCCATTGGTTTTGACTTTGTGGCAACAAATGAGTAAACATCATCATGGGGAGGAAGCTTTGAGTTTGGATGTTGAAGAGCATTATGGGTTGCAGATGAAATAAGAACGGATGTAACAATGAGATTTTCTTTTGGATCCAATAAAGATAGGGGTGGATGTGAGAGAGTTATTACATTTATCATCAATGCCTGCTGAAGACAACCTCGATGGGTGGGAAGAGATTGAGAATATCCAGAGCAACGATGAGATTAGGGTGGCTGCAAGTGGGACTACAAATAGAGCTAATTTGCGAGGACATATTCAACACTTTTGATTCAATCCTTGGCCTTTCTATCAACCGATTAACTGTCCAAAGTGGCATAAAAAAGAAGTTTCATAAAGTTTAATTACTTCATTAATGAAATTAGAAGGTTATTGCTTGCTTTCAAAGATGTTTGGGAATCACGGTGGGTTATGGAAATACTCTGCCTTCGACTTACCCAGCAGAATTTGCATGCAGGCCCGAGCAAGATGCCATTGAATTGCTTATTTTTGCTTCTCGAATTCCTAAAGCTATGAAAAGTGTCTTACTGGGTGTTTATGAACTTCCTTGTAATGCTTGGAGTGCTTTGACTAAGATGTGTGTGGCTTTTCAATGTCATGTACTCGTTCACTTGGAGGTGTGGAAATGGGAGGCCTAGGTACCATTCATTTTGTCCATTGGAAAATAACTTTCTCGTAACTTTTTAATACTCAGAAAAGAAACTGATAGAGTAAACAAGAATAATTATTAGAGAGGGGTAAAGAGCAAGGAAACCAAGACAAAAGAATTTACTTGGCACAAAGATTAGAGAGAAGGGAAAGAATATGAAGCCAAATGAGGTCTGGAGTCTTGGTGAGACGAGGTTTATTTCATTAGAGGGGCAGTCTAATCGGGTGAGGAACATGGATGTTTGGAAGTGTGTGGAGTGTGGCAACATAGACAGTCAAGGTCAAATGATTAACATCATGGGGAATATTTAGTAAATGCAATATTAAAT
>BRYE01000026.1:2232500-2235000 GCA_030159115.1 Actinidia arguta var. hypoleuca
CGAACGCTGAGGCAAAATGTCTAGTTTTTGACTTTCTGTCTGTTCGAACGTTGCACAGAGGCGTTCGAACTCTAAGACTAAATACTTAAGCTTCCCTTCTCTGTGCGTTCGAACGCTGGGCTTGGCGTTCGAACTCTAAGGCTAAAGATAACTACCGTTCGAACGTTAAGGTCAAAAGTCTAGACTGTTCGAACTTTGTTCATGGGCGTTCGAACTCTAGATGTGTGGAATTGCAGGAACAGTAACTGGTCTTCACAAATTTTATCAAAACTTAATCTAAATCTAATTCAATCTTTTTAATACTTTGGAAATACTATGAGTGACCTACTAGTACTACCATATTTCAAAATTAAGCCTTCATTTTAACCCTAACATGGTAGATCTAGTTTTGAAATCAAACCGAAACCCTAACATACATATACATAGATTTATACTATTTAGAGTGATTACCTCTCTTCAATCTTGAGCTTAAGCTTCCAATGGCTTCCTTGGTTGAGCTCCAAGCTCTCACTCTCTATTTCTCTCTTTCTCCTTCTTTCCTTTTCTTTCTTCTTTTCTCTTCTTTTCTTTTCTCTCTCTTTTCTCTCTTTCTCCGAATGTGTGTGTGTGTATCTGCTGAGACACATGGGAAATAATCCCATGTGGCTCGCCTATTTTTAATCTGGTGTTCCCTTTTTATTTTTCATTTTATACTGTTGGCGTTCGAACGCCCTCCTTAGCGTTCGAACTCTAAGAAGAAAACGTGAATTGGAGATACTGAGAGTATAAAATCTGTCATAGGCGGTAGAGTTCGAACTCTCTCTTTAACGTTCGAACTGCAAGAAGGATTTTGGGTTTAGCATTCGAACCCTAAGAACAAAACTGAGCAGATATGAAATTTTAGTTTTAAGGATTCTTCTAACTTAGATTTGAGTCTTCTAACTTAATACTTAACCTCCTTAATCGACATACGGATCATGATTTATGTATTTAAAGAATTTAACAGATTCGAGGTGTTACACGCTTTCCCACCCTTTCAACTTCCAATATAAGTCCGTTTGTTTTCCTTGGTCACTGTTCATCCCAACCTTTGAAAACATTCTAGAGAGAGAGAAAGCGTGAGACCTTGAATTACCACCTTTTGACTGCTGTTTCGGCCACCGATTTTGTTGCCAGCAACTGTTTCCCGTTCTTCCGTCGACCCTAGTTTTTGCCTTCCGATTTTCTTTAGACCGAATCTGTGAGTTTTTCTCGAAGTTTTATTTCTGCCATTTTTTGTGTATTGATGCATGTACATTTTTGTTTCGTTCTGGTTTTGCCTGAGTCTGCATTTAGCATCCCTGAGATTGCTTTTGACTTTCTTCGATGTTTTTGTTGGAGTTTGTCTTGAATCTCTGGTTTGACTCGTCTGCCATTGTTGGGATTTCAAGCTTTTTTAGCTTTTGTAAATTAGTTTGCCCCCCGACCCTTTTCCCCTGATGGAACGGGTCCGAACTGACATGTAACTTTTGCCTTTAGAAAATCATCTTGATAGGGTTAAGGTTTTGGCCCCCTCAAGCCCTTCGGTTACCGAGATAGGTTCGAGGTGGGATGAGAGCTTTAGAGTTGTCCCTTAGAAAAGTATAACTGAGCCTCGTGGGATGGAGCTTGAAGTTTGCGTAGAGCTCGGCTAACTTTATACCCAATGCCAAACCTCGTGGAGTATAGGGCTCGGTGCTTATAGAGAGCTCGGCTAACTTTATGTCCAAAAGCCCGTCATGATTTTTTGGTTGAGCTCGTTCTTACCGTATTGTTTATGTTTTCAAAATATGGAGTTGAATCGAGCTCAGCTGCTGGTGCATGATGACACTACACTGGATAAGTTTAGGACTAATCACGGCATTCCAACGACATGCAAATAGAAAGATCTGGACCCAACAAGGATGCCAATCTAGTTGAGGGTCACGGGAACTTAAGCCTAGTTCGCATATGGCTAATCCACCAAATTGGGCTTTTGTTTTCCATCAGTCTAATGTTGAAGGAGGTTATGGTGTGTTGCCGCCTCACCTTCATGCAAGTGTTAGTGAATTTTGTTTAGACTATGCTTGAGGTGGACACGCTGATGCGCCAGCAAGAGCTTCCCTTCAGCACCTCGGATTTGTTGAGCGTGTACACTGTGGTGCGCCCGAAGAGAGAGTTGCACACCAACCACGTTAGCCCCAGACAAGGCTGGTAATTGATATTCTAGACAAAGATATGTACCTGAATTAGTTTGTCTGGATTTCAAAAATCTAGGAATTCCGTGCTAGAGATGATGGTCTCTTTTTCTTTCCATGGCATAATGGCCATATTCCGGATAGTAAGTCCCTTTGTAGCTTGTTTTGAACTGATGCACTTGTATATTTCTGAAAGATACTGATTCTAATTTTTTATACCTCAGTTGGTGTAACAGATTTCAACAGTATAAGGCAGTGATCCAGAGTTTGAACAACAGGCAAGCTTATCGTAAAGTTGCGGACCTCTTGGAGTGCGAGCCCATCTA
>BRYE01000026.1:2255000-2260000 GCA_030159115.1 Actinidia arguta var. hypoleuca
TAGAGATGCACGGCTTTGACGTCATCTTAGGAATGGATTGGTTGTCTTTTCACCATGCTCTCATTGATTGTGAACTTAAATGCATTGTGTTCCACTATTCCGATTATTCGGGGCTAGTCTTTGAGGGAGTTGGTGTCGTGCCTCCTCTTTATCTCATCTCTTCTATGTAATCACGCCATTTAATTTAAAAAGTGAATCGTGCATTTTTTTATAGTGTTATTGACACACACGTTTCTCCACTATCCTTAGAAGATATCCATATTATCCTGGATTTTTTCGATGTCTTTCTCGATGAGCTACCTGGTTCTTTGGTGGATAGGGAGATTGAGGTTCACATTGACTTAAATCTGGGTACTAGACTCATTTCCAAAGCTCCCTATCATATGTCCCCTATAGAATTGAAAGAGTTAAAAGTTCAACTCTAAGACTTGTTAGAAAAAGGATTCATTCGTCCTAGTATTTTACCTTGGAGTGCTCCTATGTTATTTGTACGGAAGAAGGATGGAACAATGAGATTATGCATCGACTATCAAAAATTAAATAAAGTCACCATTAAAAACAAGTACCCATTGCCGAGAGTGGATGATTTGTTTGATCAACTTCAGGGCGCCCAAGTATTTTCTAAGATTGACCTAAGATCAGAGTATCATCAACTGAAAGTTAGGGCAAGTGATGTAGAGAAAACAACTTTCTAAACCAGATATGGCCATTATGAATTTTTTGTTATGCCGTTTGGAGTCACCAATTCGCCTTCGGCATTCATGGATTTGATGAATCAGGTTTTCAAATCCTTTCTTGATGAATTCGTTATTGTGTTTATTTACGATATTTTGGTGTATTCTAAAAGTTTTGTAGAACATGAACAACACTTGAGGATGGTTCTTCAAACACTACAAAATAGGAGACTGTATGCCAAACTAAAGAAGCATGAGTTTTGGCTATCGAGCATAACATTTCTTGGGCACATCATCAGTGTAGATGGAGTGTCTGTTGATCCTCACAAGGTCGAAGCCATTGTGAATTGGCCGAGACCGACGAATGTAATTGAAGTTCAAAGTTTATGGGTTTAGTTGGATACTACCGAAGATTTATGAAGACTTCTCTAAGATTGGAACTTCCTTGATACAACTTACACGAAAGAATGTTCCATTTGAATGGAATGAGAAGGGAGAGAAAAATTTTCAAACATTGAAGAACTGATTGGTATCCGTACCGATTTTTGCTTTACCTTCCAAGACCAATGGTTTTACTATCTACAAAGACGTTTCATATCAAGGGCTAGGATGCATTTTGATGCAACATGGGAAGGTAATTGCCTATGCGTCGAGACAATTGAGACCGCATGAAAGGAACTACCTGACTTATGATCTAGAACTAGAAGCAGTGGTGTTTGTTTTGAAAATTTGGCGCCATTACTTGTATGGAGTTACATGTGAGATCTTAACCGACCAGAAGAGTTTGAAGTATGTTTTACCTCAAAAGAGCTAAACATGAGACAAAGAAGATAACTCGAATTGATTAAAGATTATGACATTCTTATTTAGTATCATCTTGGCAAAGCTAACGTTGTAGCCAATGCCTTGAGCCAAAAATCAACTGCCAATCTAACATGTCTTGTTACATCACAACGATTTTTGCTCATCGAATTGGAAAGAGTAGAAATTGAAGTTGTTGCACCGGACATCAACATGATGCTTACCACCATGGTCGCTCAACCAACGTTAATAGAAGTTGTAAAGCAACAACAACCGAAGACCCGTACTTGTGGAAGACTTATGAGGAGATTGAGGTAAATCCGAAGCGTGACTTCACCTTATAAAATGGAGCTCTTGAGTTTTGAGATTGCTTGTGTGTTCCAAACATACCCAAGATCAAGAGACAAGTTTGGTGGAAGCTCACAATACCAAGTTCACGATACATCTGGGAGGAACAAAGATGTATCGAGATTTAAAGGACACAGTTTGGTGTCCAGGAATGTATAAAGAGATAGTCAAATTCGTGTCATGATGCCTACAATACCAACAAGTCATTGCTGAACATCAAAGACCGGCGGGACTACTACAATCGCTACCAATACCAGAATAAAAATGGGAGCACATCACTATGAATTTTGTCATTGGACTACCGAATTGGCCACAGGGCTATAATGCCATTTGGGTCATTATGGACCGCCTTACTAAGTCAGCGCACTTCTTACTCATAAAAATTATATATTCTTTGTTGCAGAAACTAAGTACGCAACCCTCTACATTGTAAAATTTTTATGACTTCACGGTACACCGATTTCGATAGTGTTGAATCGAGATCCAAGATTTGTATCCAAGTTTTGGAAAAGTTTGCAAAGGGCTTTAGGCACCAAGTTGAACGTTAGCACCGCTTTTATCCACAGATGGATGGGCAGTCAAAAAGGACCATCTAGACTCTAGAAGATATGTTACGGCTATGCGTACTTGACTTCCAAAAAAATTGAAAAGCACACTTGCCACTCGTGGAGTTCGCCTACAACAATAGCTTTTATGCAAGCATCAGAATGGCGCCCTATGAAGTGCTCCATGAAAGAAAATATAGATCTCCTATTTATTGGACTGAAGCTAGAGAATGACAGATTTTGGAGCCAAAAATTGTTCAATTGACTACCGATAAGATCAAAGTGATTCAACAAAGACTTCAAACTGTGTAGAGTCGCCAAAAGAGCTATGTAGACGTTCAGAGATGAGACTTAGAGTTTAAGGAGGGGGACCATGTGTTCTTGAAGGTATCACCTTCCAAGGGGATAAATGTTTTTGGCAAAAAGGGGAAGTTAAAACCAAGATACATCAGACCATTTGAAGTTTTTTAAAAAGTTGGAACCATTGCCTATCGTATAGCTCTTCCACCGGAGCTATCACACGTTCATGAAGTCTTTTACATTTCGATGCTGTGGAAATATGTTCATGACCCCATGCATGTGATTAACCATTATCTCTTGGACGTGAATGAAGACTTGAGTTACATCGAAAAACCGATCAAGATTATGGATCATTGCGACCAAGTTCTTAGAAACAAGATCATTCCATTAGTGCGAGTCTTATGGAAAAACCATACGTGGGAGGAATCTACTTGGGTACGCGAAGATAAAATTTGAGAACCTTATCCCTTTCTATTTGAATGATGACTTGTGTCAAGTTTGGGGACCAAACTTTTTAAGGGTGGAAGAATGTAATATCCTAGACCCATAATTTTCTTTATTTATGTAAATTATGATGTGTATGTAATTAATGCGAGTTATTAGAAGTTTAAGAGTCAAAGTGACCAATTAGGTATAGAACATCGTCAAAATGTAGACTTAAGTTTCTGCCAAAAATCCTTCTTGGCATTTAAATTCTAGCAAGGTTGTTCGAACACTAATGCCTGTAACAAGTTTCACATCTTCTATACATTCGAACATGGCGGTTGAACGCTATAATAGGTGTTCATACGCTAAAGCCAAAATTCTTCTTGACGTTTGAATGCTCAAGTCATTAACAGATTTCATTTAGCTTCACGTCTTCAGTGCATTCAAGCATGGTGTTCGAACGCTAGGGCCGAATTCCTTCTCAGCATTCGAACACTAATATGGGCATTCGAACGGTAATAGAATAAAAAAAGAAGAAGAGCAAGGGATAAAAATAGAGGAGAGCACATGGGATTATTTTCCATGTGCATTTCAGCTTATAAATCACACCCATACATTATAAACACACGCAATCGTAGAAAGAGAGAGAGAAAAAAAAGGGAAAGAGAAAGAAGAGAAGAAAAGAGGGATAAAAGGAGAGAGAGAACGCTTAAAAAGCTCAACCTAAGCTAGAGAAGCCATTTATAAACTTGGAACTTGGTAAGTTAAACCCTAATTTGTATATACATGTATATATATGATATATTGTTAGTTTTAGAGACTCTATTGAGTCTTATTTGAGTTAAATATCATGTATTAGGGCTTGATTTGGTAGATTTGAGTGTGAGGGTTTGAAAATCCCAATTTATCAAAGTTAGGGTTTTATTTTGATTTAGAATCTTAGATCTAGCATGTTAAAATTGGTTTGGAGAATAGAGTTGAGTTATTGACACCCTAATGAGTAAATTTTTAGACCATTTGAAGAGTGAGAGGTTTAGGTTGTGTTTGGGAAAGTTTCGGTAAAGATTAATGGCCATTTCTGCTACTATGAACGACTAGCGTTCAAAAGCTAATATGGGCGTTCAAATGGTAGCCTAACGTTCGAACACCACATCCCAATGTTTGAACGACAGACCAAATTTTGGAGTATTTGGCCTTTTTCCTTTAAGACATATAAATGTTGTCCGAAGTATGTTTAAACCTTTTGACCTACATATTGGAGACCTTAACCCAACCCAATAATCCTACAATAGGGGACAGGAAATAAACTATTTATGTTGGGAGACGTCTCATGCCTAAAGAGCTCCAACGTGACATATATGGTTACTATGCGTGACCGAAAGGTTACTATGCCAAGTTGTTGCACTTTATACTTACAATTTTACAGTTATGAAAGTTCAAGTTATACTATGTTTATGATTATGAATTTCAAGCTATGTTATGTTTACAATTATGAAAATTTTAAGTTTCAAAAAAAGACTATGCTATGTTTACATGATGGTTTCAAATGAGATATGCATGCTATGTTAAGGATCCATGGTATTTTCATGTTCATGTGTTATTGTAATTCACTAAGCGTTTAGCTTACGTTTTCAAAAACTAATTTTCAGGAAGCCAATATGAGGAGCCATAGAAGGAACTGATAATGCTGACTCTAGTTTTGAGGCCTAAGGGCCCTATGTTGTTTTATATGGTTTAGACCCTATATTTTGTGGTGAGGTTATGTAACTTCTAGTTGGTCATGTTATGTATATTAAAAAAAACTTAAGCACAAACTCTATATGTAATCCACACTTTATCATTTTTAGTTATTATGACGTTTCTGCTATTATGAATCATTATAAATGATTATGCATAGGTGTTCAAC
>BRYE01000026.1:2272500-2277500 GCA_030159115.1 Actinidia arguta var. hypoleuca
TCCCTTGCTTAAAATTTAGAAATTCTATAGTTTTCTAATTGCGGACCATATCAAGAAAATACTCATCATTGAACACTTCCAAGAATCTAGGCCACAACCATATTGGCTCCAACGGCTTTTTCAATTGCCACCATACTAAAGCAGCTCCCTTAAAAGTAAACGTGGCAAAGATTACCTTTTGCTCTTCAGTACATGGTAGGACTTCAAACACCCTCTTTATTCCCAAGAGCCAAGAATCCGCCTCCATGGGATCAGGGGTTCCATAAAAAGTTAGGGGCTTTAATTGTTGTTTTTTCTTGATTGTAGTACGGTGCATCACCTCGGCTCCTGGCACTAGCATCGTTGGTTGTTGTGGTGCATTATCGTGGTTATTGTTATGAGCGTCCTGGACTACTTGAATGAGTCTCTCTAGGATCCTCTCGATGCAATCAATTCGGCCTTCGGGGTTCACTGCCCCTCGACGGCCCTAGCCTTCCCTTCTAGGCATTATAGCTCTCTACAAGCATATTGATCATTTAGACACTTATTATAATAATAATTCATATAACACATTTAGCACATAACATATACTCTAATCAATTCTAAAGTTCTATCGAGATATGACTCTATCTTATGGTGTCAACCTATAGCTCTGTACCACTTAGTCACGTCCTGCAACTTGGCCTATGCAGATCGAAGGCACGTGACCGGCCAACAGCTTGCCCACCGAGGTCAACTTACCTTAACCCGGTTGATAACCTGTGCATACTCATTTATAATGATATAAAATTTAGTGAAAACATCATAAAAACTATAAAAGTATAAGTGTCGAGTACATACAGAACTGTGCCTAAATTTAATAAACATACATGGCCTTTTGGGAAGCTACTATGATGGTATCATAACATCGACACAAAATATGGGGTCTAGCCCATCTACAAAACTTCACAAGTCCCTTGGGCCACAAACTAACTTCTTACTTATAACTCTCTTCTAAGGCTCTTCTGATTGGCTTTCTGAATTTTTTTTGAAAACATAAGCTATACGCTTAGTGAATAACATTAAATGTATGAACATAAAAAATACCATGGGTCATTGCATATCATATATTTCTCATTGAAACTATCATGTAAGAATATCATACCTTTTTCTAAAATATAATTTTTATAAATTTGAATCTCACATAAGCATAGCATAGATTAAACTTTCATAGTTATAAACATAGCATATCATGAAAAGTGTAACAAATTGGCATACCGTAGTAATCATATAGGTTATGCTGGGTGTGAGACCCTAAACCCTTAATCTCATATTTAGTTTCGTTTCGTGCATATATATATATATGGTGATTATGTTAATTAGTGTAGTTTAATGAGTGTGAGCCACGAGCGTCATATGTGTGGGGATGTCAATGTTATTATTAAAAAGTTATAGGGTTAAAACATGAATATTTAAGCTAGTGTGGAGTTAAATCGAAAGATTCAAAACTTTTGAGATAAAATTAAGAAGACATGAAAGTTAAGAGGAAAAATGTAATTTGACCAAAAAATTTGATTAGTCAAAGGACCCGTGGCATTATTCTCTGTTGCTGGTAACTATATATGTTATATCAATTATGTATATCTATCTATCTATCTTTTTGTTAGAAGAAAAAAAAAATAGAGACCGAGAGAAGAGAAGGAAGAGAACTGAGATAGAGGAGAATTGAGAGAGAGGGAGAGAAATAAAGGAAAAACATAGTTAATTTTAGGTAAATCATACTCTTTTCTTTTAATTTATTGATTTTTATTGTGAAATATTAGAATTTTGTTATATATAACTTGACATAGTGTTTATACATGTATATATATACATAGTTGCTAGACTTTAATTTGGGATTTGCGAAAGGAGGTAGAAGAACATAAACATTCACAGCTTTTATTTGCTTCCATGGCTGCCACAAGTTGGAAATAATCCAGTGTGGTCACGCCTATAAAGTTTTCGTGTTCCCTAATTAAAAATTGGGCAATTGGATGAGTTTTTAGTCGTGTGAATAGTTGTTTTCTATGTTTTTCAATGTTTTGAATCTGATTATAGTGTCAGATTAGACTAATTCTAAAGTGATAATGACGTGGTACATAAAGTGGTGATCGGTAGGGATTTTAAGCGTGTTTGATGACAATCAACGGTGAAAAATTATCCGATCGCCTAGAAATTTTAATAAGGTGTAACTACTACCATTTAATGAATATCTATTAAAGTGAATTCAAAATGTATTGACTTGAATTATATAAATTCAACACATCACATTGAGGCATTGTGTGAGGAATTTGAGAGGAGTTATGGTATTAGGTTTGTGAAGGAAAAATTCTGATGTGTGTAGACAATGCATATATTGAATTTTATTGTTATTGATTAATACATTATACTTGTGCACTGATAAATTATGACTGACAGGTGCTAGGGAGGAGAAGAGCCGTCAAGACAACCTCAGATGTAATTTGATTGCGGTGTGTGTGCAGTGATAGGTGGGATTAAAATATATGATGATCTTATTCATATTGATTTGTTAGTTCTTTATATGATTGATATTGGTGATTATATTCATGAGGTGTATATATATGAGGTTATATGGCAATGCATAACATTTATCTTGTGTGTTTTCATTGCACTGGTGAAAGTTAACCACAGTGGGTTGACTAAGGCTTAGTCACAGTGGACTAGCCTAAGGGTGCCACAGTGGGCATTCCTTGATAACGAGCCATCGATATATTGGGCCAACGTTATCTAAACTTGCGCGAACATGTGGGTGATGCATCATTGCATTGTTGATCTCTATTTCTGAATATTATGGTGGATGTTTATTACTATCATTCTTTATGAGTATGATTATCTATTGTGAGCATGTTGATTATTAGCTCACACCCACACAGACTGTTTTGGCGGGTGAGGAGGCGTAGATAGCTGTCTGGTTCACTGTGGTTGCAGTCCTAGATGTGGTGGTCTTTTGTTGGTGGCGTTTGGAGTAATGGGCAGAACTTGGGATACTTTTTTCCGTTGTATAGTTTTATTTAGTTTGGTGTACAATTTCATCTAGTCTTGAGATAGTTGTATAAATATTTGTGTCTTATGTTTTAAAGTGAGTTTGTTTATATTTCCAGTAGGATGTTTATATGTTTATCTTACGGTGTTTGATTTTAAATTATCAAGGAATGAGTAATGATGTACTTAATATCTGTTGAGTATTATGGTGGATACAAGAGTCGTTCGCAAGCATGGTGGTCTGTGCGATTACATCCCACCTAATTAGCATTAAATGTGCTTGATTAGGTTAGGGGTGTGACACTGGGGCTCTTTAGGCCAAAGACGTTTCTATCGTAGATAATTTATTTCACGTCCCCTATCGTAGGACTATCGGGCTTGATTAAGGTCTCGTCATGAAAAGATCCCGAGTGTCACTATACATTGAATATATTTTATTTTTCTCATGTAAATCATGTATACATGGGTTTTCCATTCATAACATATAAGCATTATCATACGCTTTTGAAAACATGACATTTATAACATAACATATAATCATTTATGGATTGAAAGCATGGAAAACATTTTAATATATCATAGTAGGTATTGAAAATATTTTGAAAATACATAATTTTGTTCATGGCATCATGTTACTTATCTTGATTCCTTTGACTAGGTGTTAGACTCGGCGTTCCTACATTTTAAAGAACATAAGGTATGAGATATCAATACTATGTTTGATAATACGATAATAAAAACATTAAATTACTATGTGACTCTACAATCGTCTTACATACTCACGATCTAGGTTAAGACCCTTTGGACATAACCTAAGGTTTATAAATAGGTAGATTAATGGTCTAGCATACTTTGAATCAAATAAATTACTCTAAGAAAAAATGCCAAAACTACTTGGAAATGGGCTTGACGTTCAAACACTAGGTCTGGCATTCGAACGCTAAGTGTTAAACAGTCTCCGTTCGAACGTTGGATCTGGTATTCGAACACTAAGTGTTAAACAGTCACCGTTCAAATGCTGGGTCTGGCATTCGAACGCTGGTTGTATGCAGTAGCAAAAAAACCACTGAACTTTATCAAACTTCTTCCAAACACAACCTAAACTTCTCAATCTTTGAGGGGTCTAAACATTGACCCACTAAAATGAATATAACTCATTCTTAACCCTTAAAACTCACCCTAACATGGTAAATCTAGTATTTGAAATTTTGAAACCCTAACATTTGAAAATTTGGGGCTTTCCCATTTTTAAACTTAATTTATCTATATTAATCACTAATACATGTTATCCAACTCAATTTGAGACTCAAGGAAGTCTCTAAAACCCACATTCATCATTTATCTACATATGCACATACCTATACTTACAAAGTTTAGAGTTTTCACCTCTTTCTCCCAAGTTTCCTCAAGTTTCAACAAGGCTTCTCCAAGTTCCTTTTGCTCTCTCTCTTCTTCTTCTTCTTGTTCCTCTCTCTTCTTTCTCTCTCTCTCTCTCTCTCTCTTTACATGTGTGTGTGGAATGTGTGGTGTATGAGTGTGTATATCTAGGGCACCTATGGGAAATAATCCCATGTGCCCTCTCCCATCTTTACTCCCTAGTTCCTATTTATTTTCTTTGTTTCTTTCTTTTTTATACTTACTGTTACCGTTCAAACGCCAATATTAGCATTCAAATGCTAAGAAGGAAATTGACCTTAGCATTTGAACTCCGCATTTGAACGTTCTGAAGACCTGAACTGACTAAAATCTATTATAAGCTTTGGCATTCGAGTGCCATATTTAGCGTTCGAACGCCAAGAAGAAATCTTGGCTTTAACATTCGAACTCCACATTCGAATATCTTGAGAGCATAAAATGGATGAAACTTGTTACAGGCATAAGCGTTCAAACTCTGTTATTTGCGTTCAAACGCTGAGAGAATTTGGCTTTAGCGTTCGAACGCTAATGTTAGCATTCAAACGCTAAGAAGGATCCTGGGCAAAAAATTGAATTCTAAGGTT
>BRYE01000026.1:2280000-2282500 GCA_030159115.1 Actinidia arguta var. hypoleuca
ATCGTTCCTTTCACGCCAGAGCTAATCCAGGAATGGCTCTCCGATGGTCAAGTAAGTGATCGAAAGTATTGAGGGAGAGAGAGAGAGTTTTAGCTTTAGATAGATAAAAATGCCAAATATTGCATACCTTGAAATAGAAAGGGTGAGGCCTTTTATAGCACAGTTTTGTGCATGTCTAAACACACCAACTATCACATCACTAGACAAACTACAGTTCGACATGTGCCGAGATGCATCAACTATTAGTCACTGAAGTTTCAATATAGGTGTGGGGGGTGTCAGAGAAAACCGTTGCTCGAGTTATCCTCTGCCCCTAACATACCGTTGGGATTAATGCCAACCATTATGTCTCAACCGAGCTTCAGTGCATAGACCTCACTGAGCTTGCTATAGAGCAACAGTCCGATGTCAATATTTGCCCTAACTCGGCCAGAGCTGATACTTGATATTTTATCTCTTTATAATTGCCCCTTAATCCTCATGAGCTGAATCATTGCTAGTCGAGGTCATGTAAGCTAGATGTTGGTGATATCTGGTGGAGAAGCTTGGCTAACGGAGTTCATTGAGATGTGTCCTCACTGTCTGTGGTTGTCCTTTTAGTGCCATGCATCGACATCTGATTTGTTCGAAACTCAGTTAGGGCAAGAATGCCGAGAAGAGTTGTTTGGTAGGAACCCGTGGTTATCAAACTGCCATATGTCATCATATGATTGGCTCAGAGTGAATTTTTGATGCACCAAATGACGCGTCCTAAGGGCGTGTTTAACGAGAAATTCACCCCTTGGGCTTCAATAGAAATAGTTTGGCTTCTTCCCAGTACTATTCATCTATGTTTGTAGGCATTGTAAAGAGAGAAGGCGTGATCGTGCCTAATAATCGTTGCCATTCGACTACTATTTTTTACCACAATTTTATTATCGACAATCGTTCAATGTCTTGCGACGAACAAACTTTCATTTTCTGGCCATCTTTAGACCATTTTTGTATGTATCTATTTTAGACTTTTTGAGATTTTTTTCTGATATACCTGTAAATTCATTATGCTTTGCATCTTAATTCTGATTGGGTCTACATTTGATGCCCTTGATTTTGATTTATGGCATCTATGAACACTGATTGCTTGTTGGAGTCTATCTATGAACTCTATAATGGCTGCCTTTTTGCCATTCACGAGTGGTTGTTAAGCTTTTAGGGTTTTCATTTTGGTTGCCACTTGACCTGACCCATTTTCCTTGGTGAAATGGGTATAAACTAAAATTATAGATTCTGAATCCGGGATTCTAATGGCCATGTTATTATGAAACTTCCATTCTAGGATTAGGATTTTGCCCCCTCAAACCGCTCTTTCATTGAGAGAGCTTTGAAATGGAAAGACTTGAGAGCTAATCCTTGGTACTATAAATAAATTTTGTAGAACAAAGCTCAGAACTCGTATGGAGCTCGGCTAATTCTATACCCTAACATTTGATTGACCTCATGAGGCAGAACTCAGAGCTTGTTGGGAGCTCGACTAACTCTTTACACCCAAATTTGTCTGTCGTTATTGAAGGGGATTGTATCATATATGCAGAAATACATTTTTAAATTTTTCCTTCTTTCAGATCTTAAGCTATGTAAATCATAAAAGATTGATCAAGAGGAGGTTCGGGATACCTTGAATAGTAAGAGATTCAAGGATTGAAACACAAGTTGTTGCTGTTGTGGTTGTTGCCCCCGACCACTACTCTACTGGGTGCGGTTATGTCTGGGCTGCTGCTGCTGTTGCCCGTTGCTAGCTGTTGTTGCGGCTACAGGTTACGGCCACAAAAACTGAACTCTGAACCTTTCAGGAGTAGGTTTCCTAGTTTCCTAGACCCTTTAATCTTTTCTACTTTTTCCCTAAAACCTTTAACCATTCATTTTAGAGTGTGAGCTCTCAGATTTTTTCTCTCAAATATTCTACAAATAATTAATCATAAGGGATCGGACCCATATATCATATATATAGACTATGTCTCCAACTAGGACAAGGATAAAGATCATAAGGAGTCCTAGTTTGACTCCAATTAAACTACTAAAAGTCCTACTTATCTCATAACTTAATTTAGTAATTGAAATAATCAAAATTAATTTCACTAAATAATTTGGATTGCACTCCAAAGAAAATGACTAAAATACCCTTATCGCTATTTTACTACCACAATTAAATTCCCTTTACATGAGTATCAATAATTAGGGTTGGGTAAAATAACTATCTACCAAATCATAATTATTTTCAACTCTTATAATATATAATCCATTTTCCATCTTAGTTACCAAAATAATAAGCCTTTATTTCGATAAATAATTTACTAAAAAGATTGGATCCGGATTTCAATGACTAAATGAATGAGTTAACTCACGAGTGATACCCTCTCTCTCCTAGAAAATAATGAGATTTCATTTTGAGAATTAAGTGTACCTATAGACCTAACAATAACTACTCAAAATACCAAGGTATTGATCTTATTTAGCCTTTCTC
>BRYE01000026.1:2287500-2297500 GCA_030159115.1 Actinidia arguta var. hypoleuca
TTCAGTGGTCGCGTCAAGTTCTAGAAGTCCTACTGTTAAGAGCAATATCATAAGTATGCTTCTACTAGTCTTTTAGCTGAAAAGAGATTTCACACTAGTTGTATATCTGAACACTTATGTATTCAAATATTGATATTTCAATGCAAACTGTATTACTGAGTCTTTCTGAACATTGTCAAACAATTTGCAACAGAAGGATACATTAAATTATTTCTTCGAGGATAATGTAGCATCCTTATTATGAATGTATTGTAAACATTGTTCAATTTTATGTACACGAGTATTGATTAATGGCTTACGGTTTAAACAGGCATGACATACTGTTTGTGAAGAAGGTGAAGGCAACATTCAACGTGGATGGAATCAGAGGTAGCCTTAAATTTGGGGATCTGTCGACACCACAGATTTTGCACTCATCTCTAAAATCTACAAGCATTTCATGGGAGTTTGTATCCTTGTACTTATGGATTTTTTGTTTTTATTTTGTTATTGGTACTTAAAATTTAGTGAATGGTTATAAGAGGATATTGTTGAATTTTGAAGATTTGGTTGCATTGTCTACTTAGAATTAAAATAATAATCGATTTGATTGTTTTGGTGTAATCTTTGTGTTTACATGGAAATGATTTGTTTATGCAGGCCAAGATGGTGAGAAATTGAGTCTAATAAGGCTTTCCAGTTTGATTGAAGTCTATTCAAAGAAAGGTACTAGTTTGCTAATTTCATTTATATACATATTAAGTAAGTCGGCACGGCACGACATGAGTCACACGGTTAAGTAAGTCAGCATGGTACGATTAAGAAATGAACACGGCACAATTAAAATACGGACATGACACAACATGATTAAGTAGACAGGCACAACACGACACGACACGAGTCACATGAATAAGTTAGTGGGCCAGCACAGCACGACACGATTAAGTAGATGGGCCTACACGGCACGACGGTTACAAAATGGGCCAACACAGCACAAATAAAGTAATAATGGCATGGTACGGCATGGCATGATTAAAAATGGGCCAACACAATTAGGGCATGACACGACAAGGCATGTTAAGTAAATGGGGCTGGCACGGCACGGCATGAAGCACGATTGACACAGAATAAAAGTGGCACGACATAGCACGGTGGGCACGTTTGACACCTCTATTTCTTTATGACTAAATCATTTGGCCACCAATCTAGCTTTAAAAGTCTCTATCGTACCATCAGGTCCTCTTTTTCTCTTATAGACCCATTTACAGCCAATGAGTTTAACATTGACAAGTGACTTTACAAGTTCCTAGATATGATTAGGGTAAATAGACTCCATCTCAACTTTTATAGCACTTTTCTAATTTTCCAAAATCTTTGTCAAAAATAGCCTCGTTGTTGTTACTAGGATCCAAATCATGATCATCAGAGATAGCCTATCCTAAGAACATGAACTGGTGAGGTGCCTTCATGTATTTACGGTGTGGCTCTCATGTATCTAAAAGTGATGAAGCAATGATTTCGAAAATATCCTCCATTGGATTAGAACTTCTTTCTAATGACTCTATGAGAGTATCAAACAACTCCCTAAGATTAAATCTATTATTAGGCTTTCGATCTATCTTATAATCATCTTCTAAAAAAACACCATTAGTGTTAACTAATACTATATGTTTTTTAGGATCATAAAATAACCAACTTTTAGTACCTTTAGAATATCCCACAAAATATATAATTTTGACTTAGTTTCCAACTTTTTGGTCTTTCCCTTAAATACATACGCCGGATCCCATATTCTGTAGTATTGTAAATTAGGCCAGCCCACAACTATATGAGAGTGTTAGAGATAGATGATGTGCACTTTAACGGTCTAAAAAATAATCTAAAAATATACCATATAATCACAACTTGTGTAGAGGAGTGATTATACCAGGTTTATCATCCTCAGGGATCAATAGTCTAAGCTAAAATATTTTTTAAACTATTCTAATTTAATTCAAGAAAAGAATGGGATTTTATTTGAAAATTTATTTATTTATTTGTTAAACTAGTTAACCTAAAACATAATTTAAATGAATATTGTAGAAAGATGAGAAAGAGATCCAAGGGCTTCCAAATCCACCCTAGCCAAGTGAATCTAGTTTTATAATAATTTAGGTTTCTATTAATTGATTTACTAAAGATCCATGTGGCTACAAACGCACAACGGTATCGCCAAGAAGATAGTAAAATTACACTTTGGTATAGATTATGTAAAGAGCACAAATCGTCATAGAGCACAATCTGTCTATTTATTATAATCTAACAAAATTATATAAAATTACAAGTTGATAATATCCATAAAACCTAGGCAAAATAATCATAGAAAATTTTGCACACGCATGATAAGAATAATAAAACTAATTATTTGAATTAGATCAAAAGTCTTTAGTTTCATGGAACAGTAAATCATCCTATAAAAAAATCATAAACTATTACAAAATACTGATTTACTTGTATAGGGTTTCATCTCACCTTAGGAGGTAGTGCCTAGCGGTTCATGGAGAACTTAAATTGATCAATCTTCATTCCTCTAATCCTTCTCTCTGCCTCCCGTTCCAAACTCTTTTTTTTTTCTTATTGGAGAACCAAACCCCCTCCCCCTGAAACTCTTTTTTTCCCCTCATTTTCTTCTTTCCTTCTTTTTTTTTCCTTTTTTTCTTTCTTTCCTTTCCTTTCCTTCCTTTTTTTTCTTTCCCAAGCACCCAGTAATGACGCGGTCAATATAGGAAATTATAGATTTTTTGCCTTGAACTTTTGAGTGCACTTCATTTTGATCTCAATCATTGCTATTTTGGCTTTGAATTTGAGATTTTCTTCCATAAAACCTATAAGCACAAATATAAATAAATATAAATAAATAAATAGCAAAATAATATCTAACAATGGTAAATTGGGCAGCCTCAATATACATATTTTGGTATTTATCACACACCTCAACTTACACTTTACTAGTTTTCGAGCAAAGCAGAGAAACAAAAAAAAATAGAAATAACACTAAACTATCCTAGGCCACTTTTGTAGGCTTAACGATTGCATTTAGCACATGAAACAAGCCTTTAAACCCCTAGGATGACCCTAGTGGATGAGTTATAGTCTCGTGAGGATTTTCTAGATATGCTACCCATAAACATCAAAAATATTTTTTTATTGCATGAATATTATGATAAGTTAAACTCATAGTCGGATCAAATTCATGTCAAGTTAATCAATATAGAAGTTGTTTCACCATAAACAAGGTTAGGAGTTCATTAACAGGATTAAACAAGCGACCCTTAATAATTCATAGTACTAAAGAAGAGTCCAAACTCTAATCTCTAGATGGAAAAGTGTTACAAGCAATGCATGTTGTGTTTTGCACCCAACAGTTTTAACTTAATTCAATTCTGATTCATTCACCATCAATTTCTCATAACTACTTGATAATCCTTTCAAAATAAATGGATTTTCATCATTTTTTTCTTGATCCCTTAAGCTTCCTAAATGACCCTTTTAACGAGTTTTAGGCTAATGACATCTAGACTAAATAGCCCTAGAGCACTAGGTGTAAAGGCACCCCTACGGGCTAACTTACTCAAGTAAAAAAGGCTACAAATCAAATTTTTATTTTTATTTTGCTTTTCCTTGATCCCTTAAGCTTTTCAGATGACCTTTGTAATGAGTTTTAGGCCAATGACATCCAAACTAAATAGCCTTAGAGCACTAGGTGTAAAGACACCCCTACGGGCTTAATTACTCGAGTCAAAGAGGCTATGAATCAAAGTTAACCACACATTGTCGTCATCCAAATCACTATTTTGCGCAAACACTCCCTACTTCTTGAGGCACGAAGCTCTAGCTATTGATAAGAGTCATAAATTGATATAATTCTAGCTAAAAATCCTTCTTACTTAAATTAAAAATTCTGTAAATAATTATCTATTTTAACTTGTTGTAGCGCAAGTAGATTTGCAGGGCAAAAATATGTACAAGATAGTTTTAAGCATAAAGACACCACATCAAATAAAGAAAAGTGGTGAGATTGAAGTTGTAGGTAAAAATAGAGCAATCTTTGCCCAATCGGTCCAACAGATGCCCCGACTGATTTAGGTATAAATAAAAGTTGAAGCATCTAAAATGCCACAATCTAGACTGGTCCGGCAACAGCTCTACTAGTTCAGAATTCAACAGGATCTAAACCGCCATGCCTAGACTAGTCTAGGTGTTTCTCTACCGATCCAGGAGGAAATAGAAACAAGAGGGCCTGAACTGCCTAGAGCCCGACTAGTTGGATTATTGTTGGACCGATCGAGAAGAGGTCAACAGAGCATGCCCGACCAGTCAGACTTTTGTTGGACCAGTCGGGCTAGATCGGTAGAGAAAGAAGGGAAGAGATAACAAGGAATTTTTGTGGAATTTTTGAAGACCCTATTTTCCAAATTCCTTCCTCTATAACTAGAAGGATTGCTCTTACATTAAATACTTACTTTTGGAGAGATTAAAAACACTCGTAGCATAGTTATTAGCATTGAAGAATTATTAGAATTCTCTGTCCTTTTCCTTCTTAGTTTTAATTTTCTATATACATAAATCAAAACTTGAAAATTGTATTTCATTTTGTAATCAATATACTTTTAATATTCTAATTATTCATATACATTTAAATTCCGCTTTATCCGCCTACATGGTTAGGTTAAATTTTACTTTCTTTCCTTGAATGACTAGTTTTCCAACTTCAAATACTTGTTAATTTTCTTACATTTTGTAATGCAATTTCTATTCATTGAATTCTAGTTTAGTCGATTTCAATTTTATACTTCTAATGTTCATAAATATGCTTAAGTTTAACTTAATTATGGAAGGTTAATTCCGTTGGTTTAGTCTAAGCACTATGCCCTAATCTAATCCTAGATAGAACTACATTCTTTTTTCCTCTCATATGAACTTCAATTGGTTGTTAAGAATTTGATCAATGAAAATATAGAGATAAAAACTTGAAATTGTATAAATCTTTGATTATTTGTCAACTAGATTTCTTGGTACAAATAATGCTTAGATTCCTTGCATTCTAAGGAGGTTTGACATATTAGTTTAATCAATTGATACTTCTTAAACATAATTTTTAGATATAAACTGAGCTTCATTGAAAAATATTCTGACCAATATCATTTTACCTTGAGAATTGATTGAGTACAAAAGAGAAAAAAGAACTAGGAAATCTAGGAAAGAAATAGGGCTAAATATTTGGACTTTGCCATATTTTATATATTGATTACAAATCTCAATAAAGAATACATCAAAACATCAAACAAAACAAATTCAAGTAAACTATCTTAACTTTTCTACAAAATTCTTTTTACATTCTATATTATTTACAACATTAAATTAACTATGCAAAACTAAGTTACATATGGATTCGATCTCGGTACTTCCAAGTATTATGCTGCTCTGATAGATTCCTACGTTTAGGAACTACAAAATAGACATACCAGATAATTAAACAACTGTAGAGAGCAAGCAAGCAGTTTTGGTGCCGTTGTCGAGGAACCTTAAAGCACAAACGCAAAAATCTTGTGATTACATCACAAGGGTTATAAGTAAATTCTTTTAATTTTTTTATATATATACATTTGTTATAGTATAAAGTACGTTTTAAAAGGGGAGCTGAGAGTTGCATGTCAGTGTGGTATTGAGACAATTCTGGTAGATTAACAAGAATTGAGCCCTCAATACCACACAACAACATGGCAGGACAGGAGGAAGAAGGACAAATGCACTTCCAACTTTATGTCCTTGATGAGGCCTCAGTACCTCCAGGACCATTTATGCAAGATTATTTAAATCCCACTTGAGCATGAACCACCCCCTCTTGAATTATCTTACCCAAAAATGCACACACATTTGTAATCAAACTGGGCATGCTTCCATCACTTCCAACTTTCCATGGCATGAAAAATGAAAGTCCTTACCTCCATGTCAAGGAATTTGAAAAAATGGTAGGGACAATGGTAGATGGACCACAACGAGAGGAGATAGCCCGTCTAAAACTCTTTCCTTTTTCATTGAAAGATAGAGCTAAGATATGGCTAAACTCTTTGAGAGCCCGCCCCATAACCTCTTGGACAGGAATGCAAAAGGAATTTTTTTAAAAAAAATTCCAATGAACAAAATTGCTTGCCTAAAAAAATTGATTTACAACTTTAAAGAAACAGAAGAAGAATCTTTTTATGCATGTTGGGAGAGGTAAAAAGACTTGCAAAATGCCATTCCACATCACGGCTACGACACTGGTCGGATTGTGAGATTCTTCTATGAAGGAATTTCAGCACAAACCCAAAAATTTATAAACATGATCTGTAATGGCCAATTTATGTGTAAAAGCCTAGAGAAAGCTTTAGATTTTTTGATGAATTAGCAAAAAATAATCAATCGTGGGATTTTTCTTACTCTACCGATAATTCAAGACAATCTTTAGGGTCAAACACCTTAGGAAAC
This sequence comes from Actinidia arguta var. hypoleuca, assembly GCA_030159115.1. Lineage (NCBI taxonomy): Eukaryota > Viridiplantae > Streptophyta > Magnoliopsida > Ericales > Actinidiaceae > Actinidia > Actinidia arguta. Next base: position 2,293,990 of record BRYE01000026.1, read on the forward strand.
AAGAATTATATGCTTAGGGAGCAAGATGATTTACAAACCAAGTATACTCAACTGGCTAGAAAATTGTAAGCTTTAGAGATGAAAAAGGTTCATGAAATTAGCACTAAGGACATTTGTGTCATATGCGGCAAGCAAGGACATTCCACTGGTGGATGCCCGACATTACGTGCTTATAAAGAGGTCTTGCAAAGTAAAGACCAAGTCTTTGTCAATGCCATGAATCAATCAAGTAAACCTTTCACTTCTGCATTCTCCAACACATAATTTGGCATGGCAAAACCACCCAAATCTCTCTTAGAGAAATGAAGAAAATTTCAATTTTGGTCAAGGTGTCCAAACTTCCAGCTCGTCATAACTACAACCATATTCCAATCCAATAGGGCAAGGCTCCTATGGATAGCAAAATAATCCACCAATTTATCCTCCATAAGCACATCAACCACCAACCCAGAATGTTTACCAACCGCCTCAAAAGCGAAGCTTAGATGACACACTACAGGCTTTCATTTTGAGCTAGCAAGCATCATGGACACAAAATCAACAATCCATTGGGGATATACGCACTTAACTTTCTAAGTTAACTATAGTTGTGGGGGGGGGTAGAATAGGAAAAAGGGAAATTCCCATCACAACCACAAGCCAACTCTCAAGGATAACACCATGTGGATACCTCTACAGTGCCAAGCACACATTTGGAAGTGGTAAGGAGATTACAAAAATTGCCTACCCTAGCCTAGCTCATGTTGAGGCTTCTAAGCCATATGCGACGAGTTCTAAGGAATTAGAACCTTTGAGAAGTAAGTTAAAGACTGTGTTTGAGGAGAAGGAAAAAGAACCAATGCCTTGTCAAATACTAGCACCATTTCCTCAACGTCTTTGATTGCCAAAGAAGGGAACATCGAATGCTAATATTTATAAGTTCTTTGAGCAAGTGAAAATCAACATTCCCTTAATAGATGCTATAAAATAAATTCCTACATATGCTAAATTTTTGTAAGATTCGTGCATAGTGAAGCGCACAATACATGTGCAAAAGAAAGCATTCTTAATGGAGCAAGCGAGCTCTAAAATTCAGACTACGAAAGCTCCCAAATATAAGGACCTTGGGTGTCCAACAATATCTATTGTCATAAGGGCTACTAGCATTGAACATACTCTATTGGATTTAGGTGCAAGTATCAACCTATTACCATACTTTGTGTACCAACAACTGGGATTGGGAGAGTTAAAATCAACCAATGTCACTCTCTAACTAGTGGACAAAAGTACTAGAGTACCTAGAGGTATGGTTGAGGATGTCTTGATACAAGTTGATAAATTTTATTTTCCATCAGATTTCAATGCATTGGATACTCAACCTGTAGCAAATTTAAATACCCAAATTCCTATCATTCTAGGTCACCTATTTCTAGCAACCTCAGATGTATTTATTCAATGCAGGAATGGAGTGATGCAACTAGCATTCGATAATATGACTTTTGAATTGAATATTTTCAATGTAGCTAAGCAAGCAGGGGAAGGAGGGTGAAATACAAGAGGTTAGTAGTATTGAGAGTTTAGTGGAATGTAGACCTCTTTTTACTTTGACCCACTTGAATCAGGTTTTGTAAATCCAACAACTATTGAGTATAGTTTAAATGAGGAAGTTGAGTCATTGTACTATTTGTTGGACACTAGTGAAATTTGCGAGTTAAATAGCTAGGCACCAAAATTTGAGGAATTACCGCCCAATGAAAATAAAATTCTTCCTTCGAATGTTTAACCTCTTACTTTGGAGTTAAAAATTCTTCCATCAAACCTAAAGTACATCTTTTTAGAAGAGGAGACATTTCCAGTGGTAATTTCATCCAGTCTTAATAGTAATCAGGAGGCCAAACTTCTGGCTGTCCTGAAATCTCATTGAAATTCCATATGATGGAATGTACCAGATATAAAGGGTATCAGCCCCTTAATCTGTACACATCGTATTTACCTAGAGGAGGATATCAAACCATCCTAACAGCCACAACGAAGACTTAATCCACACGTGAAAGATGCGGTTAGGAACGAGGTGTTAAAGTTGCTGGATGTTGGAATCATTTACCCCATTACGAATAGCAAATGGTTTAGTCCAACTCAGGTAGTACCAAAAAAGTCTAGGGTAATAGTATTTAAGAACGAGAATGAGAAATTATACCAACTCGAGTCACCACAGAGTGGAGAGTTTGTATTGATTATAGGAAGCTAAATACTTGCACATAAAAAGACCACTTTCCACTTTCATTTATCAATCAAATCCTGGAAAGAATGGTTGGCCACACATTTTATTGTTTCCTAGATGGTTATTCAGGATACAAGCAAATTGAAATTACATTAGAGGATTAAGAAACACCTTTACATGCCCTTTTGGCACATTTGCTTATCGAAGAATGTCATTTGGATTGTGTAATGCATTTGGTCCCTTTTAGAGATGCATTATGGGCACTTTTAGTGATTTAATTAAGAAGGTGGTGGAAGTTTTCATGGGTTATTTCTCAATATTTGAAGACTCATTGAATCATGTCTCCATAATTTAAAATTGGTGGTAGCAAGAACATTCTAAAAATAATGCCTTCACGTACCATGAAATGGCTCTTTTTCCAACTCTGCATCATGTCTAAAAATATAGTCAACGTACACCACTAAAAAGTGGTGGGTACATGGCACAATACGAATGGCATACACTTACACAAATGCACCAAAATAACATGTTAAAGTTGTCTTCTCTTATTCCTCAGGGAAGACGAGTACTTGATTGTATCCTGAATAGCCATCCAGGAAGCAATAATAACTCTGGCCTGATAGTCTTTTGAGTATCTAATCAATGAAAGGCAAAGGAAAATGATCCTTCCTTGTAGAGGCATTTAATTTTCTATAGTATATGCACACATGCCACCCCGTGGTGACGCATTGTGGGACTAGCTCACCATACTCATTCTCAACAACAATGATGCCAGATTTCTTTGGTACTACTTGAGTAGGGCTTACCCACTTACTATTTGAAATTAGGTAGATTATACCCACATCCAACAATTTGATCACCTCTTTCTTAATCACCTCCTTCATGTTTGAATTTAATCTCCGTTGCATCTCGTAGGATGATTTAGAACTCTTTTTTAAGTGAATGCAATGCATGCAAATGGAGGGATCGATGCCTTTTAAGTCTACCGCTGACCAACCAATGGCACACTTGTGCTCATGAAATACATCAATCAACTGACCTTCTTGTTGGGCATTTAGGTTAGAAGCAATGATAACATATAAAGTTTTATTGGGTCATAGGCATACATGAGTGTAACCAAAATTGGCTTTAACTCAAGTTGTGGCGGTAATTCAATGGAAGGCAATGTAGGACTTTCTGCGAGAGGAGGTAAATGCTCAAATTTGACATACCATGGATGCATATCAATGAAAGGTGTGGTCTTGTCTTGCAAGACATTGACATCCTCAATGGACTGGTCGATGTCATACTCGTCAATGCCAAAATGAGCGA
>BRYE01000026.1:2302500-2305000 GCA_030159115.1 Actinidia arguta var. hypoleuca
AAAAGAAAAAATTAAAAATTGTGCTTTTATTCGTGGGATACGATCCTCTTCAACTTTATACTTCTCCAACTGACGGGTCCTCTCCCAAGAGTGAACACATATCCTGAAGTTAACTTTTGGAATCCATGTCTGACATAAAATTTGAATCTGTGTAACCAACTAGAATTAAATCTGAACATCTATAGGTCAACATATAATCTCTAATCTTTCTCAAGTACTCGAAAACATATTTCACCGTGGTCTAATACTCTGGTCCTAGATTAGATTCATATATGTTGACCACGCTCACAACATAACATATATCTAGTCTACTATAAAGCATAGCATACATTAAGCTTCCTACTGCCAAAGCATAAAGAACTGTCTACATGTGTTACTAATCATCAAAAGTCTTAGGACACTATTCCTTAGATAGAGGAACTCCATGCCTGACAGGGAATAACCCTTTCTTAGAGTTATGCATTGCAAACTTGATAAGAATTTTATCTATATATGCAGCTTAGGATAAGCTTAACATTTTTTTAAGCGATCTCGTATAAGCCGATCCCTAAAATGTAACTTGATTCTCCTAAATTATTCATATCAAAATAATTTATCAACCAGATTTTTATAGTAAATAACGCCCTTACATCATTCCAATGAGTAGAATATCATCTACGTATAAAATTAAAAACATCACCACATTTCGCTCGCACTACTTATACACATATGGTTCATTTGTATTTTATTTAAAATTAAAAGATTTGATCTCCTAATAAAAACAAATGTTCCAATTTCGGGAGGCTTGCTTAAGTACATAAATGGACCTATGCAACTTGCATACTGCATGCTCTTGATCCTTATCTATGAAATCATCTGGTTGCATTGTATAAATGTCTTTTTTCAAGATTACCATTCAAAAATACAGTCTTGATGTCCATTTGCCAAATTTCATAATCAAAATGTGCTGCAATAGACAAGAGAACTCAAATAGACTTAAGCATGGAAACCAATGAAAATATTTTCTCATAATCAATTTTTTCTTTTTGAGTAAATCATTTGGCTACTAATCTAGTTTTAAAAGTCTAAATCGAACTATCGGGTCCACTTTTACTCTTATAGATCCACTTACAGTCAATGGATTTAACATTGATAGGTAGCTTTACAAGTTCCCAAATATGATTAAAGCACATAGACTCTATCTTAACTTTTATAGCACTTTGCCAATTTTCTGAATCTTTTTCAAAATTAACCTCGCTGTAACTATTAGAATCTAAATCATATTCATTAGAGACAATATCTACTAAGAACATGAATTAGTCAAGTACTTTGACAATCCTCCCACTACGACGTGGCTCTCGTGAATTTAAAAGTGGTGAAGTAATGATTTAAGAAACATCCATTATTGGATTAGAACTTCCTTCTAATGTCTCTCTAGGAGTATCAAACAACTCCTTAAGATCAAATTTATCATTAGGTTTTCGGTCCATCATATAATCATCCTCTAAAATGAAGGGATCACATCCCCATAACGGAAGCTTGATTTTTAAATTTTTTCTAATTTAGATCTTAATACCATATAATCGTACAATGTCGAAAAGGAGAGGGTTTGAGATACCTTGAATATCATGAGAAAATCAAGAATAAAAATAAGATCTAATGTTTATCTCGGCAGTTGTGTATAAGCTAGTTGTTGATGCACCTGCTGCCCCACCGTGGCAGCTGTTTACAGCCAGCAACTGCTATTTTGCCACAAACGTGGGTTGTTTATAGCGTGGGCTTCCTTTAACTCTATTTTGCCACGGATTGATACTGGTTCTTATAATTCTAGTAGTCTATTACTAATTTTTTTCACAAAAATTAATTCCAAAACCTTTTAGGATTAAGTTTTCTAGTTTCCTAGATCCTTTGATCTTCTTTTCTTTTTTCTTCAACCCTAACCAATATATTTAGAGTAAGAGCTCTCATATTTTTTCTCAAAAATACCCTCATCACTATTTTATACCACAATTAAAACCCCTCTTCGTGGGTATCAATAATTAAATTTACCGAAAAGACTGAATCCAAATTTTAATTATTAAATTAATGAATTAACTCACAAGTGATACCACTCTCTACTAAAAGATAGTGAGATTTCATATTGAGAATTAAGTATTTTTACAGACCTAACAATGAACACCTAAGATACTAAGGTGTTGAGCTCAATGAGCCGCACTCATTAGTAAATCAAAGTGACCAATGTCAAAAATTTGAGTTCACGATTTTCTAAAGATTAAGAGTCAATTATAAATAGTATATGTATGATTTTATTATTAAATGATAATTTTATATGAATTACTTTCTTACGATAATCCGGTTCAATGCATTCCATAATACATCAATACTTTAATCTAAAGTCAACTGCTCTAATGATTGCGATAATACATCCTATCGTATAGAGGTTAACATTATTATAGTCTTTGCAAATGAGACGTCCAAACTCATCACTGACAACAAACTAATTTAAAGTTTACTAGAATCA
>BRYE01000026.1:2310000-2317500 GCA_030159115.1 Actinidia arguta var. hypoleuca
TGACTGACTTAAATTTGTGGTCAAAGTAGAAAAACCACGAATGTGTAAATGACTCATTTTGATGCAAGATGACTTTGAACTAGGACTCTATATAATCATAATAATTATACTGGAGAGAATGACCAGGAAGTGTCCTAAGAAAAGAAGGGTGACCCCATTCGTCAAGAGACACTATGTTGTGAATATACATTGAATGATAAATAATTTTATTAGGATTGACTCTATCATAAATAGGTTTGAAAACCACTGACTTATGTTTTAATAAAATGTCCTTGTAAAAGGTAATTGACTTGTCCGGATGGTGAGGAACAAAATGCCATCCGGGAGAAAAGAAATGACTTACCAGATCAATAGGATCATGAATATTTTTATGGACTGGCTCTTTGTGGAAGAGATTGTGAATAAGAGGTTTTTGGACATACTCTGTCCTTGATGACTTGTAGGTAGACATTTGGAGATGACTAGGTGACTCTGAAGCAAGTGCTGAAGAATATGACTGTCTTGGAATTGTTCCAAGAGATTGAAACCTATTCACCAAAGTAAGAGGAGGAACAAGAGAGAGTTGTTTCTTGTTAGTGGACTCCTTCTTGATGGATGACATTTGGAATAAAAATAGGTTAACTATAACTGAGAACAGATAAAAAAAAATTTAAATAAACAATTTTAACTTGGAGAGAACAGATTCTCTCAAAACGATGTAGGATTAGCAAATGATCATAAGGGACTTCCTCCATAATTTGATCAATTTCTAACCAAAGGGTTTTAATGGTGTTACTGTATCTGGTTATTCTGGTTCTGTAGTGGGAGCAAGGGAAAGGCATGGCTAAGGTTTCCTCTATAAAAATTCCCTGATAAGAAAATCAGGAATATAATTTTGACTACCTTTAATATATTCTATATCAAAATCAAATATGCTTAAGATGGCTTGCCATCTAGCAAATATTTGCTTACTAGCAATATTTTGAACATCTTTTTATAAAACGTATTTTGCGCTTTTACAATCAACTCTGACTAAAAATCTTTGATTTAAAATATCATCTTGAAATTTACTAATACATAAAACAATAGATAAAATCTCTTTTTTAATAGTACTATAATTTACTTGTGCAGAATTTCAAGTTCCTGAATGAAAACGAATAATTTGTTCAGGAGAGTTGGGATTGACTTTCTGTAAGAGGATACCTCCATAACTAACATCAGAGGCATCAGTCTGAATAATTTTGAATGAATTTTCAGTAGGAATGCCAAGGCAGGGCAAAGTCTTGACATACTGTTTTAATTCTTTGACTATAGCAGTGTGAATAGAAGACCAAGGAGGAGGGTTATCTTTCAATCTCTCAAAGAGTGGTTGACACTTCTTCCTAAGGTCTCTATAGAATTCAGCAATGTAATTGAGGGATCCTAAGAACCTCTGTAACTGGTTTTTATCAAGGATTTCATCTAGGAATTTATCCGCAAATAAAATTGACCTATTAATTGGGATAATTGTTCCCTGATGAATATGATAACCTAAAAATCTAACTCTGGTTTGGAATAACTCTATCTTAGAGGCAGAGATGACTAAACCATTATGTTTGATGACTTCTAAAAAAGTTTTCAAATGTTTCCAATGTTCATCTATAGACTGAGAGAATAGAAAAACATCATCAATGTAAACAATTAAAAAATGACTATAAGGGTTGAATATTTCATTCATTATATTTTGAAATTCACTAGGTGCATTCTTTAATCCAAATGGCATTACATTCCATTCGTAATAACCAAAGGGTGTAGTAAAGGCAATTTTATACCTATCTCTAGGATTTATTTGTATCTGCCAAAATCCACTCTTTAGATCAAACTTAAAGAATACAACAGCATTACTAAGTCTTTTAATTAAGTCTTTCTTATTAGGTATTGGGTACCTAATCCATTCTAAGACTTCATTTAATGGTTTGTAATTAATTACTAGTCTGGGAACTCCTCTTTCTATCTCAGAACTTTTATTTACACAAAAGGCTGAACAAGACTAAGGTGACTTACTTTTACTAATGATTTTATTTTTTAATAAATCATTTACTTCTTTCTTACAGACTTCTAAGAGTTCTGCATTCATTTGAATTGGCCTAGAATTAGTTGGTATTTTACTCTCACTAAAGTCTTTGACATAAGATAAATTGACTATGTGTCTTTTCCTATGCCAGAAGGCACTAGGTAAGGTAGAACATACTTCTTGTTCTAAAGTTTTTCTAAATTGTTCAATCTTTTGACTTAGTTGTTTACTAGCTAAGTTTTCTTCAATTCTTTTATATTTTACTTCTTCTTTAAGATAATTAATCTGACTTTCCTTCTGATTTACTAAGTTTATAGATAAAGAAAAGTCTTTTAATCTTTTTAACTGAATAGACTCAGGTTTATTTAAAATTTTAAACATTACTTGTTGGCCTAAAGGTTTAGTAAATATTTCTTTAGTATTAATACTAAATGGATACAATAAGTAGAGAAAGGGTAATCCTAGAATTACTCTATCTGTCATATTTTTTACTAAAACAAAGGATGTTTTAAAACAAACTTTATCTTGACATATATGGACTTTAGGTAATTTATAATTTACCCTTAAATTACTTCCATTAGCAGCGCTTAATCTTTCAGTAGTTTTGTGATAGTATTTAGTAGGAATTATTTCTTCTTGAATACAATTCACATCTGCTCCTGAATCGACTAAGGCAATAACTTCTAATTCGTAACTATTAATAATTAACTTAACTTTAATTTGCCATTTCTGTATGTTAAGTTTTTTAATTGTATTTAGTTTACTACTATCCTGACTTATACTTTTACTCTTTTCAGATTCGCCTGAAGAAGACTCATCTGATGACTGATCATTTTTTCTTAACTTAGTGAATTGATCATTTATTTTTAATATTGTTATTTCATCTTCTAATTGTTTATCCTTAACATTTAATTCTTTTATTTCTTTTTTAACTAGATTTATCTCTTGTTGTAAATCTTGTAAGGTTACTTCCTTTTGTTTATCTTTTTTAAATCTCTCTAATGTGTTATTTAAGCTTATTACTGGTTTACTACTTTTGGGTTTATTATCATTCCATAGGCTTCTAAGTTTATTAATATACTATTTTTTTAATTCTTCATTCTCTATTTTACTAATCAACTCTATCAGGACATTTTCTTCTTCCTGGTGTTTAGTAATAACATTTAACTTGCAACAATTATCATTACATCCTATTTTAATATCTTCATCTTCACTAGGGTAGTTACTAGATGAACTAGATTCAGAGTTATGTTGACCATCAGACCTATCTTTATCTGACTCATAACTAGTTATATTAGTTAACTTAAATATCTCAAAGATTCTATCTTTATCTTCTTCGGATATTTGTAACTTATTAATTTTAGCTTTTGACCAACATTCATTTTTATAATGACCCTTTTTACCGCATTTGTGACATACAACATCTTTACTAGATTTAGTATGCTTATAAGGCTTACTAGAAGGTTTACTTTTAAGTTTGCTATAGAAATCATTATTGTTTTTACTATAATGTTTAGGTTTATATTTATATTTTTTATGTGACTTATATGGTTTAAATGTTTTAATGCGTTTTCTTTTACTAGGCGCGACTGATGGTAGACCATACTGTTCGCAGAAGTTTCCTAACTCGTATTTAGCTCTATGTTTATCGTTTTTAACTTGTTTACTAATCTTCATATCAATGCACATTCTTAATCCTTCTTTTTGAATAGTGCTAATGATATCTCCATAGGTTAACTTATCGTATTCTATTTGACCTGTAGGTTGACTAAGGACATCTCTAATCTTATGAGCAAAAAGACTAGGTAATCCATTAATAAATTTTTCTTTCCAAAAAGGGGCGGTGCAATCGTCCCTAACCATGACTCTAGATGTGAAGACATCTTTGTACCATCTAAAATCACTAAGTGTTGGGCAACTTAGGTTACTGAGTTGATCATGGATCCTAGAGTGAATGTTACTAGGTATTCCAATGAAATATTTAATAATAGTGTAGATTAATGTGTTAATTCCATCAGGTATTCCTGATCCTAAATTTTCATCAAAAATAGGAAAGTTATTCTCATCTAACTAGACAGCATGTTTAATGCTTTCTCGCAGTTCTTCTGAGAGATACTTATCCCACCATGACTTTAGCATTCCTGTAAAACCAGATGCTAAAAGATCAACAATATCTGACTGGGAATAATCTAAGTAATTTGTAAGATAACTATTTGCAACCATTGACATATGATGTAACTTCTGTAGAATATTATATTCACTTAGACCATCTATATTCCACTCATATAAATTTTTAGCTTCAACAGAAAATTGGTTATCCAAGTTCCTTTCTTCAAACTGAAGATCAAGCGGACTGGGACGTGTATACCAATTCTTTGTGACTGAAACCTCATTATTAGGTTTGTTATTGTATTTTAATTTATTTATATTAAATTGACTTTCTAAATTAGCAATTTCACTATCTGAGGAGTCTGTAGAAGACTCTGCAGAGGATGACTTAACTTTATTTTGGTTGTTAATGACTTGAATAGAAGAACCTTCTTCTTTTTTAACTTCTAGCTTAGAAAAGATTTTTTCTAATTTTTTAATATTATCTTTATCCTTATTAGTATTTAATCCAAGTTTACTCCTATTACTAGGTAGTTTAACTATGGGTGTCTCTATACTTTTCCTAGAGGGTTTTTCTAAAGGATGACTTTCAACTATAGTTTCAATTTTATCTAACTGTTTACCAATAGTTTTTAAGTATTGATTAGTGTAATTGTTTTGTTCTATGACCTTTTTAATTTCAGTATTATCACTAGGTACCTTAAAAGGTGATGCTTTTATTACTGACTCCTTATGTTCTATATGTATAGTTTCTAAAGGAGGATGACTAGATGTAATTTCTTTATTATCACTAGTCTTCCATTTACTTTTAGTAATCGTATTTACTTTTTTATAGTAATTTTCTAAATAATCAAAGAAATTAATTTCACTTCTAATTTTATTCATAAATGACTGTCAAGAATAAAGGATTCTTTTTCGTTTACTTTCTGAATAATTGTTATTATATTCTTTTCTTTTTGACTTATTATGTTTTGAATTAAATTCTTCATAAAGTTTTACTAAATCAAATTTAAATTCAGTTTTAATAGTTAATAACTGTGGATTAACTGGCGTACTTACTTCAAAATCTGTTTGTGTAAGTGACTCGTTAGAGGATTCAACTTCGTCCTCTTCCTCCTTTCCAAAGGGAGGGTGTCTAGTATACTTAGCCTTACTGACTTGCAGCGAAGACTCAACTCTTTTTAACTTAGTTCTAGTTTTTACTGGGTTAATAAAGCCTATATCATTTTTGTAAATATCTGACATGTTTTCTCCATCTATGCTAAGTCTAGAGGGGGTTTTACTATGTTTTCTAGAAGTACTTCCTAGACTGGTAGTAGTACTTCTATTATCAAAGCTATGTCTAGAAGGTGTATGTCTTCTTAGATATTTAAAGCTTATGTTGACAGTACCATCTGTATTTTGTTGAATAAATTCTAAATCATCTGCGTCATTTACTATGTTCTTTTGGTAGTTTTCGTTGTTTAACAACCAACTATCTGGAAGAGTAACCTCTTTCCATATGACTGGTCTAGGTATCCTAATATTAGCATTATCAGTGCTACTTTTAATAAGTAAGGTTTGACCATTAGGACTTTTTACTAATGCTTGTGCATTTAAATTAGTTTTCATACACTTATAATATATTCTATATATAAGTGCTACTGTGTGACTTCCTTCCAACATTTCTATGAAGGCACCTGTAATTTTAATATTTAAGGTGACTGCTTCAGTAATATGTGGATCACTGAGACTTAAGGTAAAATCAGGATAACAGTTAAAATGAACTGGTCCATCATTTAATCCTGTTTCTAGTAATCCCATAATACTAGTTCTAAAATCTTTAAATCTAGCATCTCTCAATCCTAAGATTATAGACGCATTTTTACCTTTAATTGTTAATGGTTTTACTGCGACTTGGACAAGTCCTATGTGAATAAAATTATGACCTCTAGATCTATGTTCTTTTATATACTCTTTACTGAGTAAACTACATGACTCATATTCTTTAGTTAAGGCGTAGACTTGTTCAACAGTTTTTACTTTCATATCTATAATAAAAGATGACTGTAAGAAGCTAGTTTTATAAATCTGTTTAATTGGTATTTTAGGTATATTCCAATTACCTAAGTCAATATCTAAATCTTGATATTCATGTTCTTCTTTATTAACTATATTTGGTATAGTTGTCAAAGAAGACCGTGAGCTAATTGAAGAGTTACTCCTAAACAATCGACTCATGACTCTAGTTTCTTTAAAGTATTTTACTCAGTTTAGTTCTTGACTCATTTATCATGTTTTTCGCACATACGCTGGGTTCACACATACCGCACATAGACTCCCTATATCCTAACTGCCTGGTCTTACTCTCCGTCTGCCGGGTCTTACTCTGGATTCTGGGACAAGAGGTAGGGTGGCTACTACCAGGGTGGCTTTAACAGGACAATGAATCGAGGACTTTAACTGGGTAAAGACTTCTCAGAAACAAGGGTTTAGAGAAGAGAGAAAAGAAACAACTGATCAATTGACTCAACAATCGGGTTTGGCTCTGATACCATTTTATCAATGAACAACCAAGCCAATATAAAATTTTCAAGTATTCAATAAGACAATAACAGAACATGTATCAAATTTGAAAAAGATGTCTCATACCCCTTCAACCAAATCAGCAACCGCAGCTCCAAATGTCTGGAAAATGTAGTCAGAAGGCTTTTCTTTGAACTGCTTGACCAAGAAAACAACATTGAAGCTAAAAAGTTTAATGCTTTTCTTTAAACTGCTTGTATGGAGGAACTTTCCAATTGTATGTTTATAAATCTCCACATAGTATTTTGAAGTTTTTATTTACATTCCTTATTTATGTATTCAAGGCCATGATTCTAGGCAATTTTTAATAATTGGATCATAAATAATTCATAATCTATTGAGGTGAGTATTTTTAAATTTCAGAGATTTAAAATTATGAGAAAAATAAATTGAAAGTTTACCATAGAAGTAGGTATTGCAATAATCTATAGTATAGATATGTACAGTATGGATATATTCTCTCTCTTCTTATGTAGTATTCGAAAAAGAAATCTAACTTAGATTTTACTCTTCAAAAATAAAAAATTCTTTTTGGTTTTATTACTAAATATATTAAACTCAAATAACGAGCTCACTAATTTACAAAAATAACAAAGTAGTGAGTATTATGTTTAAGGTGGTTATCAAAATACATTAATAAGTAACTAAATCATTTGAGAAAAATATTTTTTTTATGATTTTCTAAAAACTTACAAAGTAGTGTAGATTAATAAATATATAATAGCGACAAATTCAAAATAGTACACCTCGATGCACCGATACCTTTACGTATCGTATCAATGTCAAAAACAATA
>BRYE01000026.1:2337500-2340000 GCA_030159115.1 Actinidia arguta var. hypoleuca
GCTTTGTAAAACTTACTTGAAATAAAGATAATATAAAAAAATGAGAGTACAACTAAAAAAGACAAATTAAACTAAAAAAAATTACATTACATCAAAGAAATACAAGAAAGGAAAGCAAAGATAAGATACATAGAGGGTATTACAACCAATAAACTATATTACATGTCCTCGTCTGACATTTCGTAGTTAGAAAGGAATTGCACCTGGTTCATAACCTTATTCTGCATAGTCGGAGTCAACTCTCTTACGTTGGCCTCGTACATCTCCATTTCCAATTGAATCATGCGATAATGACCTCTTCGCATCAACATCCTATTGTTTTCATCCTTTATTCTGTTGATTGCTTCCTCATGTGCATACATGTTCTGCCTTGGCATTTACAGCGAGCATCGTTAAGGAATTGGTGCACCAAGGTTACGCACTTCGTTAATGTAACCCTCTTGCTTGTTTACCTTATAGCTCCACTCTTGTCGGAGACTAATATAGTAAGCATTTGCGAGGTAGTATCCACATTTTTCTTTGTGAACAACGAGATGGTTTGTTTGAACCTTTGCTTGACATATTAGGCAACGTATTTTAGTGGATAAGTTTTATATGAAAAAGAAGGTTAGGTGACCATCTATATTTATAGAGAAATGACTGCATGGCAGTTTCCCTTTAATTACTTGATAGTTGTTGGGTAGGCATTTATTGCTTGTAGGATATTATAGGTCACTAAAAAATAGTGGTATAGGAAATAATGGTCCTTGATCACACCCCACAACACTCAAATACCATTTGCAAAGGCCCAACAACATTCACATGAATGTTGAAAAGGGGATAGCCCCCCCCCCACTTATTTGGTTTGGTTAAAGTTGAGAGGTAACTGATGGCAGCCTTTCTTTAATCACCACTGCCATAGGCTACTGCTTTGTGCAGATTGTCGCGGGTGCAGGTTGCTGCTGCCTTCTCTGAGTCATGGCTAAATTTCTACAAAAAGGGCTTCTTTTCCATAAAACCCTAGTCCTAAACACTTTGGACTTTTTTTGTCTAGTTTCCTAGACCTTTTAATCATTTTAGAGTATGGGCTCTCAGATTATTTTTTTTTCAAAATTCTATAGAGAATTTATTCTAAGGATTGGCAACCCACATATTATATTTATAGACTAGGTCTCTACTAGGCCAAGGATAAAGACCTTAGGGAGTCCTAGTTTGCCTTCAATTAAACTACTAAAAGTTCTAGTTATCTTATAACTTAATTTAGTAATTTAATTAATGCAACTTAATTCCACTAAATACTCTGGATTACACAACCCCTTTACATGGGTATCAATAATTAGGGTTGAATAAAATAACTGTCTATCAAACTATAATTATTTTCAACTCTTATGATATATAATTCATTTTTCATCTTAGTTACCAAAATAATAATTCTTCATTTCGATAAACAATTTTGCCAAAAAGACTGGATCCGAATTTCAATGACTAAATGAATGAATTAACTCACAAGTGATACTTACTCTTTCCTATAAAAGAGTGAGATTCCATCTTGAGAATTAAGTGTTCAAACAGACCTAAAAATGACCACCCAAGCTATCGAGGTGTTGACCACAATTAACCTCACTCATTGGTAAATCAAAGTGAACAATGTTAAAAGCTTGAGTTCACCATTCTCTCAGGATTAAAAGTCAATTACAAATAGTGAATGTAAGATTTCATCATAAAGTCACTACAACAAAAATGTGAAACAGTGACGAAAATCCCATGACGAAGGTAAAATTTGTCACCAAATATGCATATTTTGTGAGAAAAAACTATTTTATCATCAAATAAGAAAGAACAAATATTTAAGGTGACGAAATATTTTTTTATCACCGTATATTGTCCATTAGTGAGGAGAACATAAATTTCGTCACTGAAAAATTGGACCAAAAAAAGTTTAGGTGAGGACTTACTTTTTTTTCGTCACTAATATTTTTCCTCCATTTCATTGTAAACTTAAAATCAATAGGCGACAAAAAAAAATTCTCACAAAAGAAATGTGATTGCGTGAGAAAACTTGTTTTGTCATCAAAATTATTTTAAAATAATAAGTGACAAAAATATTTTCTCACAAAAGATAATTATTTGGGTGAGAAAAATTATTTCGTCACTTAATTTTTTTGAAACAAATAGGTGACAAAAATTTTACTCACAAAAGGTAAGTGTTTGGGTGAGAAAAATTATTTCGTCACCTAATATATTCATTTTGCGTGAGAAAATTGGGTTTGTCACCTAAATTATTTGAAACAAATAGGTGACGAAAAATTTTCTTCACAAAAGGTGAGTGTTTGGGTGAGGAAAATTATGTCGTCACTCAATGTATTCATTTTGCATGAGAAATTTGGTTTCGTCACCTAAATTATTTGAAACAAATAGGTAACGAAAAAATTTCCTAACAAAAGGTAAATGTTTGGGTGAGGAAAGTTGTTTCGTCACCTAATGTATTTATTTTGCATAAGAAAATTGATTTCATCACCCA
>BRYE01000026.1:2355000-2357500 GCA_030159115.1 Actinidia arguta var. hypoleuca
AACAATTACTGTAACAACATCTGCAGCCACCGCAACCACAATGACAAGGGATCAACACTCTTATGGAGGAGAGAATCAACATCGGGGGGAAACGTCAAAGTACAGAGGAGAAATTGAAAACCCAACGATACTAGTTGAAAATGTTGTTGTAGTAAAGAAATTTTTGAAACTCAAACCACCAACGTTCAGCAACAAGATGGATCCGATCAAAGTCAATAAGTGGTTATTAGAAATGGAGAAGAACTGTAGGCTATTAAGGTGTGGTGAACAACAGAAAGTGGAGATAGGCTTGTGCTTGTTAGCAAGTGCAGCCAGTAAATGGTGGAATCTGAAAGGAGTGAGGGAGCCAAGCATGGACTTGACTTGATTTAAGGGAGGCTTACTATAATTTATCCTAAAGCTTAAGTTATAGTCTAGGGAGGTTGAGGCTGAAGAAATAGAAGTTGAGGAGGGTTTATTGGATTACTGAGCCCGGATTCCTGCTACCTTTACCGCAGGAAATCTTTATCCAAAAAGGAAGTATAAAAGGAAGCTTAAATGTGAATTTTGCATCGAACTGTGCAACACCAAAAAAAGGAGCTGCTTAAGTCGGTTCGATACTCATGATAACCCACTATCATCATCTGGATCAAAGCTAGTGTTTGACCGCAAGCACTGCCTCTCTCCCATAGGAATAGGAATTCAGAACTTTTCCTAGCGTGTTAAACCATGGGAAGAATTGCTCATTGGCTGCTGTGGGGATGACTGGCGTGCAGTCGCATCAAATCTAGTGTTTGGTGACAAGCAAAGGTCCCTTGAATAGAAAGAAGTTCATCACTCACGGAGGATGAGGATGGTCAGATTTAATGTGGCAGATTTTTAGTTAATGAGTCCGCTGGGTATGAGGGGAAAACTTTTTTTTTTTATTAGGTAAATGAATATATTGATCAAAGAAAAGGAACCTCTAGGACATGCCCTAGAGGTGGACAACAGGCACAAGGCCAAAACAAACACTAACATAAGCAACTAGTAACCAACGCCTCCACATGAGGCCAGAACAAGCCTATAAAACCAGCCTAAAAAGTAATTAGTAAAAACTAAGAACCCAAAATATAATAAACCCATCTACAGCAGCAACAAGCCTAAAATAAAGGGTCTAGAGTGACCTGAGACAACCAACAGTGAGGCTCGCCTGCTAGTACACCAGAATATAGGCTCGTCAACGAACCACGCATCATCAGGCCCTTGCTTGTAAAAAGGCCTCAAAGTTGGGTGGAACCACAACTCTCCATAGCAACAGCGACTTCAATCAGAGCTTTGACTCTGACCCAGAACTATTAACACAACATCAAGCTAGGAACTAGTTCCCTTCTTCAGCAGCAGCAATAGTATCACAGCAACAGGACCTCCTTTCAGAGGACAACCTATGACCCAAACATTGAGCACCAGGAACGCAATTACCTTCTTCGGCAGCAGCAACATCATTCTAACACCAGAACTCACTCACCCCCCCCTAGGTAAACAGGGGCGAAACCCTAAACGGGGGCACACCCAAGACACACACACACGCAAAACACATATTATGACAGTAGGAAAAAGCTACAGGAAATAGCTCAGAAGCACCCCCATCCACCAAGGGGGGCTATAAGCCCATACACACATACAGAAAGGAGGTTATAAGAAGTAGCCCAGCAAGTATAAACAAAGGGGAGGGGAGGGGGGCACAACACTTTTTTTTTTACATGCACACACATACAAAAAAGGAGCTATAAGAAGTAGCCCAGCAAGTATAAACAAAGGAGAGGGGAGGGGGGCACAACACTTTTTTTTTACACACGCACACACATACAGAAAAGGAGTTTTAAGAAGTAGCCCAGCAAGTATAAACAAAGGGGTGGGGAGGGGTGCACAACACTTTTTTTGAAAGGGGGGCTAAAAGAACTAACCCAGCAACTATAAAACAGTAACAATGGGGAACACAACACCACCCATACCAGACCTAACAGCATGATCCTATGGCTGAAGGGCCAGAGCTTCCTGACAGGTTCTCTACCGGTAGATAGATATGAACTCCTTTGATCCAGAGAGGCTTCAGGGGGACAGCCTCAGAACACACTGCATAGTATCAACCAACAGATCAGGACCAGATCACGAGCATACCAACCCAATCTCCCAGTTTGACTCCTTCACAAATCTTTGAAATTTGGAAAAAAACCATGAAGGGATCTATACGTTTGCATCTTGATGTCTTGAATAATACTGGTAGGATGAGAGATTTCCCTTCAAACATTTTAGCATTTCTATGCTTCCAAATACAGTAAACGGTGCATGCAATACCCATCCTCTTTGCTATATCTCGAACCCCTGTGCCCCTAGCCTCTTTAATGGTCCACTTGACTGCCGCTTTAATTGTTTTCAATTCTCTAGTAAAACCTAACCATGCTTTAATTTCTGTCCAGACATGATTTGAGGTCCCACATTGAAAGAAGAGGTGGTCAATTGTCTCTACATGATTCCCACA
>BRYE01000026.1:2380000-2385000 GCA_030159115.1 Actinidia arguta var. hypoleuca
TGCTACATCATCTTGAGACGAAAACTCAATAAGGTAAAATAAGGAGGCCGCAGAGGAATGCAAAATTCAAATCAGGTAGGGAGTGCATGTGGTATGCAAAGAGTCAATCTACAAACTCTTAGCTTTAATCTAAGATAAGCCTTATTACAAAATGCCAATTCCAATGGGAGGAAACCCCAAGAGAAGAAACCAAAGGTGCGAGTGTGCCTACCATGACGAGAAAGGGCACAAGACTGAAAACTACAAAGTCTTAAAGTTTTTACATGATGAGTTCGTATAGAGCAGACAATTAAGAGAATATGTTGATCAAGAAAAGTCCAAAGCAGAAAAAATGAGGTTAGACCTAACCTGAGGTTCGATCGGGAAAGGGAAGAGGCTGATGACCCCATGGAAGAAGATCTCCTAATTGGGATTATTAACATTATCGGGGGGCCCATGCCCCCGAGCTTGAAAATAGGTTACGCGTGGAGATCTAGATTGTCAAACAAATGCACGAGGTTCTCTCGGTCCAACCAATGGCTAAGAAAGCAAAGTAGAGCTTACATGAACTCACCAATGCTGATCTAGAAAGGGTATAACACCCTCACAATGATCCCTTTGTCATCCTGTAACGCCCCGCAACCCGGTCTATGCGGATCGACGGTACGTCACCGGCCGACGGCTTGCCGCCAAGGCCTACTTATCTTTAACCTGTGCATACTCATTCAAAGTGGTATAAATTTTTCTTTTTCTTTTCTCGGAAGCGTCATAATACTGAAAATAATAAAGTAGAGTGTGCACACTGTATACAGAGCTGTGCCTAAGTTTTAAACTTTTTACATACATCATTACATAATATAGGGTCTAGCCCTTACAAAACAACATAAGGCCATTGGCCACAAAACTAAGGTCTACTTGCTATCTTCTTCTTACTGCTCCTCGGACTGGTCTCCTGAAAAGGTTTTCAAAAACGTAAGCTAAAAGCTTAGTGAATAACAACAGATGCATGAACATAAAATACCATGGATTATTTCATAACATACTCATATCATTTAGCTTAAACATGTGAGCATACATATCTTTTCTGAAAATATAAACTTTCATAACTGGAAGCTCACAGAATTTTGGCATACTTGCTTTTGTACTTGTACATATCATATACTGAAACTATGACAACTCGGCTGAACTGGATGACCATATAGGTCGGGTGGCTCTTTTGGCCAGAGATATCTCACTGTGTAGATGGAACTTATTTAATGTCCCCCATCTACCTTAGGACCTTAGGCTAGATTAAAGTCCCACCACGGGGGACCCCGAGTGTCACTATACTTGCTTATCTTGAACATACTTAGCTTTTCTTGTAAATCATGCATCCATGGATTTCGATACATAGCATAGTAACATTGAATACTTTGAAAGGCATGGCATTCATATTTAGAACATAATCATTGATGCATTGAAAGCATGGAAAAATGATTACATATAACATAATACGTATTGAAAACACTTTTGAAGATACATAGGTTTTGTCCATGGCATCTTGTTACTCACCTTGGTTTCCTTGGCTAAGTGCTACACTTGGCGTTCCTACACATATATGACATACGATACAAAATGTCAATACTATGATCGAAAAGGTTTTAAAACTAATATAACAACTCTCGACTTGACTAAAGGTATCCCCGCTCAAGGATAACCTACGCCCTAGGGCGACACTCCTAGGAATAGGTTTAAGGATCCTAGGTTGACTATTAATGGCCAAAGGCAACACTTGTCTATAGTTCTTTCATCGCATCCCATTTACCTCACGACAATAAATATACCTCCTAGGTCAATATCATTTGAAAATAGACTTAATGACCTTCAATTTGGTAGGTCATGAGTTTGAAACGCATCTCAAATGAATAAGTTATGCTCAATTGAATAAGGACTAATTTCTAAAGAAAATTGTGTTGTTGGTAATAGCTTAGGTCGACTTTAAACTTCAATATCTCATAATATATATGGAATTAAATTGTAAACTTTATATTATTAGAAAGGTCTACGAGTCTATTTTCCAACGCTTCAAACGGTGTCTCAATCCGAATTTTCTAGAGAAAGTTATGCCCGTTTTACAAAACAGTGTCTGGGCTGAAAATGGTCTGGCGTTCGAACGTGGCGTTCGAACGCCTAGGCAAAAATGAAAATCCTAACTCTGGACGTTCCAACGCCTGGGCGTTCCAACGCCTGGGCAAAAATGAAAATCCTAACTCTGGACGTTCCAACGTGGCGTTCCAACGCCTGGGCGTTCCAACGTGGCGTTCCAACGCCAGTCGCGCGCAGCAGCAGAATTGGCACAAAACTTGTCAAAAACCTATCCAATCTTAACTCAAAACTTCACCAAAGTTTTTATGGCTCAACTACACACTCAAGAGACAACAATAACTCAAACTCAAGCCTCAAAACTAACCCTAGCATGGTAGATCTAAGGTTAAAGTTTCAAAAACCCTAACATTTAGAAATTTGGGATTTTTGTTTCTAGCATTTAATTTCTTTGAATTGAGCTTCAATATGCTTCAATTGGGACTTAAGGGAGTCCTCTAAACTCAACATTGCGCTTACCTAAGGTATCTAAGGTATAACCCAATTTCTTCAACTTATACATATACATAAAAATAGATTATTCTCACCTTCTCAAGCTTGGTAGAGCTTTCAATGGCTTCCTTAGGCTTGGATTTGGGACTCTCTATCCAAGTTTCTCCTTCTCTTCCTTTCTTCTTCTTCCTTTCTTTCTTCTTCTCTCTCTCTCTCTCTCTCTCTCCGAATTTTTGTGTGTGTAAGTGTTTGGCTTGGTGCTTTGAAAGAAACACATGGGATTCAATCCCATGTGCCCACCTCCATCTTTTTCTTGTTACAACCTTCCTCCTAATTGGTCATTTCCTCTATTTTGGTCACTTTTGACCCCTTTGACCATAAAATACTTACAATTAGGTCCTAATAGGATTAAATCTTTACATTAAGACATGAATAAAGGAAATTTATGGGTTCGGGGTATTACACATCCAGCTTTAGATCCACAACTATAACTTCAAAAGGATCTTAGTGGATTCCAGAAGTCCGATTGACATAATGTACTATGACTTATTTAAACAATTGAATCTTACTCAAGTTGACCTAAAACCTTCCCGATCTCTTTTAATCGGGTTTAACGTTAAGGCTCACTAGTCCTTGTAAACTATAAACCTTAAAGTCCGAGTTGATTCCTAAGAGTTGGAGACCGAGTTCATTATTGATGATATCTCATCTCCATACAATGCTATCATGGGCCGAGATTGGGTTCACATGATGAAAAGAGTTGCCTTTATCTTGCATCATTTCATCAATTTTGCCATGCCAAAGGGAGAAAAAACTCTTTACAGAAATCAAATCACTGCCAAGCAATGTTAGTTAGACATAGTGAAAATGATTTAGTTAGTGGAGGTGGAACATGAAGTTCTAAAAGACATCGGGTGAGTTCCTAAAGAAAAGATGGTAGGAGATTTGATTCAGTATGATTTGGATGAGCCAAGCTTAGACTAGTTTTTTCTCATTGACTCTAAGTTGAGAGAGTAGGAAAGAACCAAGCTCATTAGGTGTTTGGAGAAGAACGTAAAAGTCTTCACTTGGACCCCCTAAGAGATGTCAGGAACGGATCTTAGCTTTATCAAGCACAAGCTTAATGTGATGACAGAAGTTCTGTAAAGCAGTAAGGTAAGAGGTCTGCGATCGAACACCTTGATACAGTTATTAAGAAAATTGATAAGCTTACTAAGCAGATGCGATCAAAGAGGTTCAATATTTGAAATGACTGTCCAACACGATTGTTGTGAAGAAAACAACAAAAAATGGTAATTTTGAGTGGACTCTACCTCAAGCCGTGCTCTAACGAGCTTCTTAAATGCTTATCGAGGTTACCACCAGATTTTCATGCACGAGTTAGATTTGAAGAAAACAACATTCATCATTCCCCAAGGTATATTCTATTACA
Source organism: Actinidia arguta var. hypoleuca (assembly GCA_030159115.1). Lineage (NCBI taxonomy): Eukaryota > Viridiplantae > Streptophyta > Magnoliopsida > Ericales > Actinidiaceae > Actinidia > Actinidia arguta. The sequence continues at coordinate 2,383,986 of BRYE01000026.1, forward strand.
AGGTTATGTCATTTGGGCTAAAAAATATTGGAGTTACTTACCATCACGTGATCATTAAAATGTTCGAGCATCTAATGGGGAGTAACATGGAAGCCTACATTTATGATATGGTGGTCAAAAGAAGGGAAGAACAAAATCATCTAAGGGACTTCGCCGAGGTGTTCAAGATTTTGAAAAAGCACAAGCTGAGGTTGGATACAACCAAGTGCGCCTTGGGAGTTAGCTCAGACAAATTTTCTGGGCCACTTGGTGACTTACTTAGGATAGAGGCAAACCAGAAGTAGATTGTGGCAATCCGAGATTTGGAAAGTCCAAGGACAATGAAGGAATTTCAAAAGCTCACAGGATTGGAGGCAACACTGAACTGCAATAAATCCTTCAATAAAGATCATCCATTTTTTTGACTTGTTAACAAAAAAAACAAGTTTGAATGGGGAAATGAGAGTGAGCAAGCACTTGAATAGTTCGAAGAATACTTCACTAGACCTTTAAATCTTTTCACTCTAGATGAGGGAGAGTTGCTCTATGTCTACCTCGCCATCTTAGAGCACGATGTTACCTTGGTGTTGTTAAGGGAGGTGGATGTAGAGCAGCGCCCAAGACTCTAGTAGTAAGTTCTTAAAAATTGATGCACTACTTTCAAGCTCACTCAATAGCTGTATACACTGAGTTCCCATTGAAAATATGCTCATGAAAGAGGACTTGTTTGAGCAATTACCCAAATGGGCGGTATAACTCAAACAATAAGATATCAAGTTTTAGAAAGGCCAACTCTAGGATGATTTTGATGTTGAGTTCACGCCTTGAACTCTGAGTCTAGAACCAGGGTATCTTGATTCTACACACACGGGAGAGGAGAGCTCAGAAAGAATTTTAGCAATAGCAATGATTGAGAATGTTCCTGAGGTTTTTTAAGAACCACCTCATATTAATCAATCTAAAGCTTTGAGAATGTACGTTGACAGGGCCAGGAACAAACTTGGTGCAGGTGCAAGTGTGGTACTGGTACGCTCGA
>BRYE01000026.1:2387500-2392500 GCA_030159115.1 Actinidia arguta var. hypoleuca
AGATTGGATAAGTTTTTGGCAAGTTTTTATGCCATTTCTGCTGCTGCGTGCGGCCGAAGTTCGAACGCCTCTGTGGAGCGTTCGAACGTCCAGAGTTGTGATTTTCATTTTTGCCTTGGCGTTCGAACGCCACGTTCGAACGTCCAGAGAGTTAACATTTTGCCGGTTACCTGGCGTTTGAACGCCAGACTCAGCGTTCGAACGCCAAACCATTTTTAGCCCAGACACTATTTTGTAAAACAGGCATAACTTTCTCTAGAAAATTCGGATTGAGGCACCGTTTGAAGCATTGGAAAATAGACTCATATAACTTTCTAACCACATAAATTTTATAATTTAATTCCATATATATTATGAGATATTGAAGTTTAAAGTCAATCTAAGATTTTATCAGCAACACAGTTTTTTAGAAATTTAGTCCTTATTCCATTGGGTATAACATCTTCATTTGGGATGCGTTTCAAACTCATGACCTATCAAATTGAATGTCATTAAGTCTATTTTCAAATGATATTAACCTAGGATGTATATTTATTGTCATGAGATAAATGGGATGCGATGAAGGAACTATAGCCAAGTGTTGTCTTTGGCCATCAATAGTCAACCTAGGATCCTTGGACCTATTCCTAGGAGTGTCGTCCTAGGGAGTAGGTTATCCTTGAGCGGGGATACCTTTAGTCAAGTCGAGAGTTGTTATATAAGTTTTAAACCTTCTCGATCATAGTATTGACATTTTGTATCATATGTCCTATATGTGTAAGAACGCCAAGTGTAGCACTTAGACAAGGAAACCAATGTGAGTAACATGATGCCATGGACAAAACCTATGTATCTTCAAAAGTGTTTTCAATACGTATTATGTTATATGTAACCGTTTTTCCATGCTTTTAATGCATCAATGTAACGCCCCGCAACCCGGTCTATGCGGATCGACGGTTCGTCACCGGCCGGCGGCTTGCCGCCAAGGCCTACTTATCTTTAACTTGTGCATACTCATTCAAATTGGTATAATTTTTCTTTTCTTTTTCTTTTCTCGGAAGCGTCATAATACTGAAAATAATAAAGTAGAGTGTGCACACTGTATACAGAGCTGTGCCTAAGTTTTAAACTTTCTACATACATCATTACATAATATAGGGTCTAGCCCTTACAAAACAACATAAGGCCATTGGCCACAAAACTAAGGTCTACTTGCTATCTTCTTCTTACTGCTCCTCAGATTGGTCTCCTGAAAAGGTTTTCAAAAACGTAAGCTAAAAGCTTAGTGAATAACAACAGATGCATGAACATAAAATACCATGGATTATCTCATAACATACTTATATCATTTAACTTAAACATGTGAGCATACATATCTTTTCTGAAAACATAAACTTTCATAAACTTGAAGCTCACAGAATCTTGGCATACTTGCTTTTGTACTTGTACATATCATATACTGAAACTATGACAACTCGGCTGAACTGGATGACCATATAGGTCGGGTGGCTCTTTTGGCCAGAGATATCTCACTGTGTAGATGGAACTTATTTAATGTCCCCCATCTACCTTAGGACCTTAGGCTAGATTAAAGTCCCACCACGGGGGACCCCGAGTGTCACTATACTTGCTTATCGTGAACATACTTAGCTTTTCTTGTAAATCATGCATCCATGGATTTCAATACATAGCATAGTAACATTGACTACTTTGAAAGGCATGGCATTCATATTTAGAACATAATCATTGATGCATTGAAAGCATGGAAAAATGGTTACATTTAACATAATACGTATTGAAAACACTTTTGAAGATACATAGGTTTTGTCCATGGCATCGTGTTACTCACCTTGGTTTCCTTGGCTAAGTGCTACACTTGGCGTTCCTACACATATATGACATACGATACAAAATGTCAATACTATGATTGAAAAGGTTTTAAAACTAATATAACAACTCTCGACTTGACTAAAGGTATCCCCGCTCAAGGATAACCTACGCCCTAGGGCGACACTCCTAGGAATAGGTTTAAGGATCCTAGGTTGACTATTAATGGCCAAAGGCAACACTTGTCTATAGTTCCTTCATCGCATCCCATTTACCTCACGACCATAAATATACCTCCTAGGTCAATATCATTTGAAAATAGACTTAATGACCTTCAATTTGGTAGGTCATGAGTTTGAGACGCATCCCAAATAAAGAAGTTATGCTCAATTGAATAAGGACTAATTTCTAAAGAAAATTGTGTTGTTGGTAAAAGCTTAGGTCGACTTTAAACTTCAATATCTCATAATATAGATGGAATTAAATTGTAAACTTTATATGGTTAGAAAGGTCTACGAGTCTATTTTTCAACTCTTCAAACGGTGTCTCAATCCGAATTTTCTAGAGAAAGTTATGCCCGTTTTACAAAATAGTGTCTGGGCTGAAAATGGTCTGGCGTTCGAACGTGGCGTTCGAACGTCAGGCGTTCCAACGTGGCGTTCCAACGCCTGGGCAAAAATGAAAATCCTATCTCTGGACGTTCCAACGTGGCGTTCCAACGCCTGGGCGTTCCAACGTGGCGTTCCAACGCCTGGGCAAAAATGAAAATCCTATCTTTGGACGTTCCAACGTGGCGTTCCAACGCCTGGGCAAAAATGAAAATCCTAACTCTGGACGTTCCAACGTGGCGTTCCAACGCCTGGGCGTTCCAACGTGGCGTTCCAACGCCAGTCGCGCGCAGCAGCAGAATTGGCACAAAACTTGTCAAAAACCTATCCAATCTTAACTCAAAACTTCACCAAAGTTTTTATGGCTCAACTACACACTCAAGAGACAACAATAACTCAAACTCAAGCCTCAAAACTAACCCTAGCATGGTAGATCTAAGGTTAAAGTTTCAAAAACCCTAACCTTTAGAAATTTGGGATTTTTGTTTCTAGCATTTAATTTCTTTGAATTGAGCTTCAATATGCTTCAATTGGGACTTAAGGGAGTCCTCTAAACTCAACATTGGGCTTACCTAAGGTATCTAAGGTATAACCCAATTTCTTCAACTTATACATATACATAAAAATAGATTTTTCTCACCTTCTCAAGCTTGGTAGAGCTTTCAATGGCTTCCTTAGGCTTGGATTTGGGACTCTCTATCCAAGTTTCTCCTTCTCTTCCTTTCTTCTTCTTCCTTTCTTTCTTCTTCTCTCTCTCTCTCTCTCTCTCCGAATTTTTTGTGCGTGTGTGTGTGTTTGGCTTGGTGTTTTGAAAGAAACACATGGGATTCAATCCCATGTGCCCACCTCCACCCTTTTCTTGTTACAACCTTCCTTCTAATTGGTCATTTCCTCTATTTTGGTCACTTTTGACCACTTTGACCATAAAATACTTACAATTAGGTCCTAATAGGATTAAATCTTTACATTAAGACATGAATAAAGGAAATTTATAGGTTCGGGGTATTACATTCTCCCCTCCTTTATAAAAGTTTGTCCTCAAACTTGGTTAGCATCGTATTTATGATATTCTCGTCATTGTGATTCCCTTCTATCTCCGTTGCGCTACTCTGAAAAAAAATTCTTTGCATACTCGATTGTCTAACTGGTGATCGTTAGTGTTCTTGATTGTGGGGTTAACCCTTTGGTTGCGACTTCCTCTACTGCCCTCTCAGTTGGGCAGCCTACAACATGGTAACCCGATTAATACTGTCCAAGACAATCGGCCTTCCCGAAATATCTGGACAAGGACAATATCAAAATTGTATATGATGAGTAAACAAAATAGCGTTACTGTAAATTAGAAAAGCTACATACCTCGACTTATTATAATGTTCACTCAAATAGAAATGGATATCGTTCTCGGATTTCATCTTCTCGTTCCCAAGTTGATTCTTCCCACGTATGGTTCTGCCATAACACTCGTACTAAGGGAATGACCTTGTTCCTAAGAACTTGGTCACGACGATCAACAATCTCGATTGGTCTTTCAGCATAGCTCAAGTCTTCGCTCACTTCTAGAGGATAGTGGTCTATCACATGCGTGGGGTCATGAACATACTTTCGTAACATTGAGACGTGAAATACATCGTGAACTTGTGAAAGCTCCGGTGGAAGAGCGATACGATAAGCGACTGGTCTGATTCGTTGTAGCACTTCAAATGGTCCAATGTATCTTGGCTTCAACTTTCCCCTTTTTCCCAAAACGATGAACACCTTTGGAAGGAGACACTTTCAAAAATACATGATCCCCCTCCTCAAACTCTAATTCTCGTCTTCGTATGTCTGCGTAACTCTTTTGTCGACTCTGGGCGGTTCGCAATCTCTGCTGAATCACTTTGATCTTGTCGGTGGTTAGTTGAACAATTTCCGGTCCTAAAATTTGTCGTTCTCCCACTTCGGTCCAACAGACTGGCGACCTACATTTTCTCCCATATAGTGCTTCATAAGGAGCCATTCCGATGCTTGCGTGAAAACTGTTGTTGTAAGCAAACTCCACGAGTGGCAAATGAGTTTCCCAATTTCCTTGAAAATCGAGAACACATAAGCGTAGCATATCCTCTAAGGTTTGGATAGTCCTCTCGGATTGTCCATCTGTCTGTGGGTGGAAAGCGGTGCTAAAGTTCAGCTCAGTGCCGAATGCTCGTTGCAAACTTTTCCAAAACTTTGACACGAACCTCGGATCTCGATCCGACACTATAGAAATAGGCATACCATGAAGTCAAATGATTTGTACGATGTAGAGATTCGCATACTTTGACAATGAATACGTGGTCTTTACTGGTAGAAAATGTGCTGACTTGGTGAGGCGGTCTACAATGACCCAAATGGCATTACAGCCCCTTGGCGAGTTCGGTAGTCCGATGACAAAATCCATCGTAATGTGCTCCCATTTCCATTCTGGTATTGGTAGCGATTGTAGCGGTCCCGCTGGCTTTTGGTGTTCTGCTTTGACTTGCTGACATGGTAGGCATTGTGACACAAACTCAGCTATTTCTTTCTTCATTCCCGGCCACCAAAACGTTTCTTTCAAATCTTTGTACATCT
>BRYE01000026.1:2397500-2400000 GCA_030159115.1 Actinidia arguta var. hypoleuca
CGTTCCAACGCCTGGGCGTTCCAACGCCTGGGCAAAAATGAAAATCCTAACTCTGGACGTTCCAACGTGGCGTTCCAACGCCTGGGCGTTCCAACGTGGCGTTCCAACGCCAGTCGCGCGCAGCAGCAGAATTGGCACAAAACTTGTCAAAAACCTATCCAATCTTAACTCAAAACTTCACCAAAGTTTTTATGGCTCAACTACACACTCAAGAGACAACAATAACTCAAACTCAAGCCTCAAAACTAACCCTAGCATGGTAGATCTAAGGTTAAAGTTTCAAAAACCCTAACATTTAGAAATTTGGGATTTTTGTTTCTAGCATTTAATTTCTTTGAATTGAGCTTCAATATGCTTCAATTGGGACTTAAGGGAGTCCTCTAAACTCAACATTGCGCTTACCTAAGGTATCTAAGGTATAACCCAATTTCTTCAACTTATACATATACATAAAAATAGATTATTCTCACCTTCTCAAGCTTGGTAGAGCTTTCAATGGCTTCCTTAGGCTTGGATTTGGGACTCTCTATCCAAGTTTCTCCTTCTCTTCCTTTCTTCTTCTTCCTTTCTTTCTTCTTCTCTCTCTCTCTCTCTCTCTCCGAATTTTTGTGTGTGTAAGTGTTTGGCTTGGTGCTTTGAAAGAAACACATGGGATTCAATCCCATGTGCCCACCTCCATCTTTTTCTTGTTACAACCTTCCTCCTAATTGGTCATTTCCTCTATTTTGGTCACTTTTGACCCCTTTGACCATAAAATACTTACAATTAGGTCCTAATAGGATTAAATCTTTACATTAAGACATGAATAAAGGAAATTTATGGGTTCGGGGTATTACACATCCAGCTTTAGATCCACAACTATAACTTCAAAAGGATCTTAGTGGATTCCAGAAGTCCGATTGACATAATGTACTATGACTTATTTAAACAATTGAATCTTACTCAAGTTGACCTAAAACCTTCCCGATCTCTTTTAATCGGGTTTAACGTTAAGGCTCACTAGTCCTTGTAAACTATAAACCTTAAAGTCCGAGTTGATTCCTAAGAGTTGGAGACCGAGTTCATTATTGATGATATCTCATCTCCATACAATGCTATCATGGGCCGAGATTGGGTTCACATGATGAAAAGAGTTGCCTTTATCTTGCATCATTTCATCAATTTTGCCATGCCAAAGGGAGAAAAAACTCTTTACAGAAATCAAATCACTGCCAAGCAATGTTAGTTAGACATAGTGAAAATGATTTAGTTAGTGGAGGTGGAACATGAAGTTCTAAAAGACATCGGGTGAGTTCCTAAAGAAAAGATGGTAGGAGATTTGATTCAGTATGATTTGGATGAGCCAAGCTTAGACTAGTTTTTTCTCATTGACTCTAAGTTGAGAGAGTAGGAAAGAACCAAGCTCATTAGGTGTTTGGAGAAGAACGTAAAAGTCTTCACTTGGACCCCCTAAGAGATGTCAGGAACGGATCTTAGCTTTATCAAGCACAAGCTTAATGTGATGACAGAAGTTCTGTAAAGCAGTAAGGTAAGAGGTCTGCGATCGAACACCTTGATACAGTTATTAAGAAAATTGATAAGCTTACTAAGCAGATGCGATCAAAGAGGTTCAATATTTGAAATGACTGTCCAACACGATTGTTGTGAAGAAAACAACAAAAAATGGTAATTTTGAGTGGACTCTACCTCAAGCCGTGCTCTAACGAGCTTCTTAAATGCTTATCGAGGTTACCACCAGATTTTCATGCACGAGTTAGATTTGAAGAAAACAACATTCATCATTCCCCAAGGTATATTCTATTACAAGGTTATGTCATTTGGGCTAAAAAATATTGGAGTTACTTACCATCACGTGATCATTAAAATGTTCGAGCATCTAATGGGGAGTAACATGGAAGCCTACATTTATGATATGGTGGTCAAAAGAAGGGAAGAACAAAATCATCTAAGGGACTTCGCCGAGGTGTTCAAGATTTTGAAAAAGCACAAGCTGAGGTTGGATACAACCAAGTGCGCCTTGGGAGTTAGCTCAGACAAATTTTCTGGGCCACTTGGTGACTTACTTAGGATAGAGGCAAACCAGAAGTAGATTGTGGCAATCCGAGATTTGGAAAGTCCAAGGACAATGAAGGAATTTCAAAAGCTCACAGGATTGGAGGCAACACTGAACTGCAATAAATCCTTCAATAAAGATCATCCATTTTTTTGACTTGTTAACAAAAAAAACAAGTTTGAATGGGGAAATGAGAGTGAGCAAGCACTTGAATAGTTCGAAGAATACTTCACTAGACCTTTAAATCTTTTCACTCTAGATGAGGGAGAGTTGCTCTATGTCTACCTCGCCATCTTAGAGCACGATGTTACCTTGGTGTTGTTAAGGGAGGTGGATGTAGAGCAGCGCCCAAGACTCTAGTAGTAAGTTCTTAAAAATTGATGCACTACTTTCAAGCTCACTCAATAGCTGTATACACTGAGTTCCCATTGAAAATATGCTCATGAA
>BRYE01000026.1:2427500-2430000 GCA_030159115.1 Actinidia arguta var. hypoleuca
GGATACCCCTCTTGTCCTAACCCCATCACCACCCGCCTCTCCCCACTGAAAATACTCACCTTAATCCCATCCCTCTCATTTGCATTTTCATATTTCATCTTACATATGTATGAACTTTCGTATAAGGATGGCATGTCATCCTTATGGTACAGTTCTAAAGAATATTTTGGATATATGAATCAACTTTGGTTTAGGTTTTATGGTCCATTTCAATTAAGTGTTATTGAATTCATGACTTATATATCCACATCATTTTGTTTCAATCTTGATTTGATTATTCTATATTATCTAAATGAATGCTTAACTTGTTAACCTTGATGAATTCCATGAATTTTTGCCTTATACTTTAAATTGATGCTCCTTGTTACTATAACAAAAGAGTGTTTCAAATCAACCCAATAATGCCTTACAATCTACCCAATCATTAAGTGCAATATATTGAGAGATTCAAGTGTAACAGTGAAATCGTATTTCTCAAAGATCAATCATTATGCATTCCATAACAACAACCGACAACCTCGATTCAAATTTTACAAGTCTTACACTCTCAGTAATAGAACAGACAAGTTACTTTCAAATGATTGCTCATTATATAAGTGTAAAAGTAATTCAAAGAGAGCAATCCTATTTTCAATAACTGTGAAAGTGTAAAGTGTATCGACTTGGTATAGCTTCATGAAGGATGTTTATAGTCAATGTAATAGTTGAGAATTTGACATGATGGCTTTTTTCATAAAAGAACTCAAGGACTTATGCAATTTTGAATATTTGAGGCAATATGGATGAAAGAATAGTCCAATAAAATAGAGAGAATCAAGTGATAATAGATCTCAACATATGCATTGGCTACCACACATGCCAAATTAATAAGTATACACTTCAAACTCTTTTTTTTCTTCATACTTTTCAACTTTGAACTCCTTTCAAAAAAATTTTCTTTCTTTCCTTTCTTTTTTTCCCCTTATTTCCCCCTCCGACATTTCTCAGCTTCTCAAAAATAATGCACTACATCCTTTCTCCCAAAATCAAAGTAAATTCTAGATTCAACACACTTTCGGAGATCATTTTATATGCAATTACCAAAGGGAATGACAGAAAAGAAGACATATGTGAATTAGCCTCAATGTAACAAAATCCATAATATGCGCAAGTCAAACAGTTCAACCATGTAAAAGGTGCCAAAAATTACAACTTATCACATTGACATGTAAACCAAATTAAAAAATATTTAAGCTATTCAAAGAATGAAGTTCAATAAATTTCTTTGACTAAATATAAATTTGCTCAAAAAAACCATTCATGACTCTAAAGCTCACAAGGTAAAAATCTCCACTTCATGGAAGTTGTTATGTGAATTTATAACAATTTTACTTTAAAAAACACGATTCGTGCTCAGTGTATGTTATATTCTCTATATATACAACACAAACAATAGAGTATCAAGCATGCAAGACTGAATTGACATGATAATCTGCTTAAACATAATATTATGCAAAGTCATTAGTTGTTTCAACTATCTTTGAAAATAAAATACAATGATTTAGTTATGTTCCTAAAACCTAAGAAATCTCAACACATTCACAACATATGAAATAGCAGATTATAAATATAGAATGTAAAGAGTCACAATGTAATTTAAAAAAACCAAAAAACAAACATGCTTCGGATGACATGGAATGGAAAATAAACCTATTTTGACTAACTCGTAATCATGGCAGAACGATTTCTGCACTAAATAGCTCAAACAATATAAAAACAACATTTATCAAACCAAACATTAATCCCTAATTAAAACATCCAAAAGCATGTCAAAATATCCTAAACATGAACAAATAAAAACATAAACAACCAAACAAACAAGATTTTTAAATTGAGAATACGTATGATAAACTAAAAACACCGTCTAAACTCTCAACTCCTAGTCATCCTCCTCCTCGTCTTCCCTAGCTTGCATCCTAATGAGCAGACCGTTAATCTCTTGAAGCATAGTAGTATGGCGACTCGACTGCTCTTCAAGATGACCAAACTGTTCCTCAGGTAAAGTCATGCGGGTATCAAAATCCACCCTCAGATTGGCAATTGCCTCTTGTAATTCTGGTATCCCAACCTATGGTTGCTTTGATGCACCTTCCTCTAACTTCCTTTTCTTTCGCTGCCTCTCAAAATGGGTAACTGAGTACCTATTAATAGGCTTATCTGGTCCTGTCCTGGTGAGATTTGCGAGGATATGCACATTGTACAATCAGATGAGTCATATGCAGCACACAATGCCATAAACATCATACGGGGTAGGTCAGTAGTCTTTCCTATGCCAATCGCCCATAGTAAATTTGCCCTCGTAACACACATGGCAACCGTATGCTTTAAAGGTAAAAGGGAGTGACATGAAAATAAAAACAACATAAGGTACCTATCCTTGTGGCGCATCTTATTACATTGCACCTCACCATCCCAAATGTCATCATCTCTAAGCAGCTCTCGGGCAATAGCATCCAAATCT
>BRYE01000026.1:2465000-2467500 GCA_030159115.1 Actinidia arguta var. hypoleuca
AAACGAAGAGTTATTATTTTAATGACTAAATAGGAAATGAATTGTGAATCATGACGCTTAGAAATAATTAGAATTTGGCGACGGCTAATTAATCCAAACTTAATTATTGGTACCCATGAAAAGGTATTTTGATTACGGTAATAAAATAGCGATAAAAGGTATTTTAGTCCTTTGGCTTTGGAATACAATCCAAATTATTTAGTGAAATTAATTTAAATTAATTAAATTACTAAATTAAGTTATTAGATAACTAGGACTTTTAGTATTTTAATTGAAGTTAAACTAGGAATCCCTAAGATCCCTATCCTTGTCCGAGTTTGAGACCTGGTATATATATATGATATGTGGGCTGCCAATCCTTTGATTTTAATTCTCTACAGGATTTTTGAGAGAAAAATTCGAGAACCCACACTCTAGAAGCATTTGTTAGGATTGAGGAAAAAAAGAGAAGATCAAAAGATCTAGAAAACTAGAAAAACAAAGTCTTAAAGTGTTTAGAATTAGGATTTTATAAAAAATAAGGTGATGGTATTTTTAGCAATAAGCTGCTAAAATTTGATGAATAAACTCAATAATGAGGTACTGGAATTTGCTGAAGAAATACAATAATTAGGTGCTAAAATTTGATAAAGAAACTCATCTATAAGGTACTGGACTTTCCTCCATAAATGCAGCAATAAGGTGCAGGAATTACTGAAGAAACACAGTAATAAGGTGCAAGAATTGCTGAAAAAATACAGCAATATGGTGTTGAATTTTTTCCCAAAAATACAACAAGAAGTTGCTAGAATTTTTAGAAATAATGTGTTAGAATTTGCTTTAGAAATACAACAATAAGCTGCTGAATTTTTCAGCAATAAGCTGCTAGAAGTTTTTGAAGAAATGCAACAATAAGGTACTGGAATTTGCTCTAAAAATGCAGTAATAAGGTGCCGGAATTGCAGCAGCAACTCGCGATAATAGGTTGCAGCAATTCAAGTTTAAAACTTTAATTATTCTCATAACTATTAAGGTCTATCGATGTTGTAGGATTACATGACTGAAGATCTGAAAAAGAAAAAGTTTAAAACCTAGCTTCCTCTACGGGGATGAGATTCCTTCACCAATCACCTTAGCTTCTGTCCACAAGAGCACTGTCATATCCCGTGCTGCAACTCATACTCGAGCTAGTGCTTCTGTCCTTGCTCCTACTATTGCTTCGACTTCCAAAAAGCCACTTCTACCCAAAAAAAGACAAGAAGGGAAAATTTGAGAAGTTTTTGAACAAAATCCTCTATCGGGAGACTTGTATAATCAAGACACAAAAGGAGATGAGAAAGGAAATGAACAAAAGGCACAAAAGGCTAGAAAGAATGATCAATTACTGTGTGATGGCCGCGGAGATGCATACATGCACATATTATGTGGAAGTGGAGGATGAGAGTAAGGAAGAAGAAGAGAATGTGGAAGAGGGGGGAGCTAGAGAGGAGAGTGAAGGAAGAGGAACTAAGGAAGGCAGTGATGATGACGATGATGATGATGATGATAAGGGAGATGACTCAGAGTAGGGTGTGGCCCTTGGTGTTTCTGGTAAGAGTAGTTGGTGGCTTTCTCTTGATTGTTTTAGTTTTGTATAGTGTTAGTTTTTAGTTATGGTTTGGATGAGGTAATAACCAAAACATATGTAAACCGACATCCATTTTGGTCTAACCCATTTTTGTTGGCACTGAGATCATTACAATCTTTAAAGTCCATGTTAACTCTAATTGTGCATCCATGTTAACTCTGATTGTACAACTGGATATGTAATGAGCATGTTGTTTCTGGTTATGAAATGGTTATATCTACTATTTATGAATTCTTTTCATTTGTAGAATAGAATATCTATGCTCTTCATATGGAGCTTTGTTTAAGCATGTTAGTTATTTCGGTTTCCATCTATATTCTTATTGAAAGCATGCTTATGGGTTGTGCCTAGGTGCTTAATTGTGCAATTTTGGTTATGAGCGAAACACCCCTTGTGAGACTTAAAGTTAAAACTTAGTTTGAATAGACTGATTGAATGCATGGTTTGCTTAACTAAATTCAAAGGTACATTGCTTGGGTGTAATTGAATTCACCCTATGAACAAGATTTTTTAAATATTTGCATTGTTATTATTTAATTGGATAGTTCTCAAGCATGCCATGTTGTTAACTAGATTCTTAAGACATTGATTGAGTTAGAATTCTATGTTGGGATCAGTTTGCTAAGGGACTAACAAAACTTAAGTTGGGTGTGTGTGATTCATGTGTTTTATTGTTATTTATTGGTAAATTTTACCCCTCACTTTAGCATATTTATATATATTATTTATTCTAGTTAACTGTTGTTTGACGCAAGTGTGTTGAATAGTGTTGTAGGTCTATCAGAGCATAAAGGAGGTCGGAAGAAGCAATATAATCGAGTCAAAAGGGATTTGGAGTTGACTATAATAGGATGAAGCATCTGCCCCAAGCCAATCGGTTGAACCTTACCAATT
>BRYE01000026.1:2475000-2477500 GCA_030159115.1 Actinidia arguta var. hypoleuca
AGCACAAGGAGCTGGGGGTTCGGCATCAGCCTCAGTCCAGCAACCTCCAATTGAGAGGAGGGATAATCAACTACGACAAGGCCGAGCTTTCGCATTGGTACCGAGAAATACCCCAGCTACCACTTCAGTAGTGTCAGGTATGCTACCTATTTGTGGTCAACCTGCACGCATCCTTATTGACACACACGTTTTTCCACCGTCCATAGAAGATATTCTTGTTGTTCGAGATTTTTCCAACGTTTTTCCCGATGAGATACCTCGTTCTTTGGTGAATTAAGAATTGAATAAAGTCACCATTAAGAACAAGTATCCATTGTCAAGAGTAAATGAATTGTTTTATCAACTTCGGGACGCCAAGTATTTTCTAAGAACTTAGACCAAAAGTACATACTAATTTTGAAAGAGAATTTATAGACGATTACAAGTAAAATTTAGAGTTGATGACAAGAGTATCAAAGATGTTCATCGTAGTTATTCTGAGTATACAAATTATTCATCCCACAAATAGTTTCAAGGTATATATATATGTGTGTGTGTGTGTGTGTGTATGTGTGTGTGTGTGTGTGTGTATTTCCTGTTGGAAGCAAGTTTTTTGATATATTTAAAAATTGTATCGAAAATATTTGTGGCATTTGGAAGTGAAATAGAAGTATCATACGTCTCACAATGTAGTTGTTGTTTTAGTTTTTATGGAAGTTTTTATTTGTGAAATGTTATGTTCAATTAGAATTATATTTTTCTGGAGCTTTCATTTGAATTTCCTTAGAGGGTTGTTGATCTGAACGGGATGATTCATGACTTATGGTACAACAATATTGAACTTGGAGCTACTAACTTAGTGATGAATTTAAGATAAGTGTTATGAGTATGCCGATATACGATATCGTATTAAGCCTCCGATTGGAGAATTAACTTTAATAGATGAGTTTTGTACTTAATGTCATTGGTAATAGGGTGAGTGTTTCGAAAAGTTACTAGTTTAATTGGATAGAACTCTAACTTTGTGGGTATGAAATTATTCATCTAAGACCTATAACGAAAGAAATATTATCAGAGTGGCGCAGCAGAAGTGTAGTGGAACTACTAAGAGCATTATTTTATTTTATTTTGATTAGATAAAAACAATCAACTTAGTGGATTATTGCATTGATAGTAAATTGGATTTTGTTAGAATAATCGACTATGGTCTGTTCAAGGACAACATTTTGTAGTCGGTGACTAACACAAAATATAGTCGGAGCATTTGGAATATGTAATAAGTTTGAAGGACGTGGATAACTTAAGTATCTAGTTGGGAGTATTGAACCATTCAATAGAATTTTTCAAGGATTGATTGAGATGTCTCAGAATTGTAAATTAAGGATTGGAGTATGATCTTAGTTGCTAGAACTGAAACAAAAATTTAGATAAATTGTGAAGTTACAATATACTTTGAAAATTGATAAAGGTAAATTGGAGACCTCAGGAAAAAATCTTATTATGTCATTTCATAGATCGAGTTGAACCATAGATGTTGTAAATAATATAAATATGACATTGATCAAGTTTGGGGACCAAACTTTTTAGGGGGGGAGAATGTAATACCCCGAACTCGTTAGTTTGTCCTTAATTATTTAAATTATGACGTGTACGATAGTTAGTGTGAGTTGTTAGAAGTTTAAGGGTCAAATGATCAAATTAAAGTTAGAATATCTCCAAAATCTTATAGTTAAGTTTTCTACCCAGAGTCCTTCTTAGCATTCAAACGCTAGTGTTGGTGTTTGAACGCTAAAACCAAAATGCTCTTAGCATTCGAACGTTGATATGAGAGTTCAAATATTTACGCTTGTAACAAATTTCATGTTCCTAGTGCATTCGAACGTGGCGTTCGAATACTAGGGCCAAGTTTCTTCTTGGCTTCTTGGCGTTCAAATGCTAGAATGGGCGTTTGAATGCTTAAGCCTGTAACAGACTTCACATCTTCAGTGTGTTCGAACGTGGCTTCGAACGCTAGGGCTGAATTCTTTCTTAGCATTCGAACGTTAAGATAGGCATTCGAATAGTAACAGAATAAAACAAAAGAAAACAAAATAGAAAATGACTTCCCATGGGAGAGAACACATGGGATTATTTCCCATGTGTGTCTCCACTTATACACACCCACCCATACATTTCACTCCACACACACACATACATGAAGAGAGAGAGAGAGAGAGAGAGAGAGAGAGAGAGCTTAAATAGCTCAAACTAGGCTAAGAGAAGCCATTGTTAAAGCTTGAAGAAGCTTGAAAAGTTGGATTTGAGAGCTTGTAAGCTCAAATAGGTGGATTTGAGGGTGGGTTTGAAAAACCCCAAATTTATGTCATGTTAGGGTTTTCAAAATTTTAGGTTTTAGATCTAGAATGCTAGGGTTGGTTTTAAGTGTTGAGAGTAAGTTATGTTCATCCTAGGGAGCTAAATTTTAGACCCTTTCGAGGAAGGAAAGATTTGGGTTGTATTTGAGAAATTTTTAGTAAAGTTT
>BRYE01000026.1:2490000-2495000 GCA_030159115.1 Actinidia arguta var. hypoleuca
AGTTTGAGTTATTGTTGTCTCTTGAGTGTGTAGTTGAGCCATAAAAACTTTGGTGAAGTTTTGAGTTAAGATTGGATAGGTTTTTGACAAGTTTTGTGCCAATTCTGCTGCTGCGCGCGACTGGCGTTGGAACGCCACGTTGGAACGCCCAGGCGTTGGAACGCCACGTTGGAACGTCCAGAGTTAGGATTTTCATTTTTGCCCAGGCGTTGGAACGCCACGTTGGAACATCCAGAGTTAGGATTTTCATTTTTGCCCAGGCGTTGGAACGCCACGTTGGAACGCCCAGGCGTTGGAACGCCACGTTGGAACGTCCAGAGTTAGGATTTTCATTTTTGCCTAGGCGTTGGAACGCCACGTTGGAACGCCTGACGTTCGAACGCCCCGTTCGAACGCCAGACCATTTTCAGCCCAGACACTGTTTTGTAAAACGGGCATAACTTTCTCTAGAAAATTCGGATTGAGACACCGTTTGAAGAGTTGGAAAATAGACTCGTAGACCTTTCTAACCATATAAAGTTTACAATTTAATTCCATCTATATTATGAGATATTGAAGTTTAAAGTCGACCTAAGCTTTTACCAACAACACAATTTTCTTTAGAAATTAGTCCTTATTCAATTTAGCATAACTTCTTTATTTGGGATGCGTCTCAAACTCATGACCTACCAAATTGAAGGTCATTAAGTCTATTTTCAAATGATATTGACCTAGGAGGTATATTTATTGTCGTGAGGTAAATGGGATGCGATGAAGGAACTATAGACAAGTGTTGCCTTTGGCCATTAATAGTCAACCTAGGATCCTTAAACCTATTCCTAGGAGTGTCGCCCTAGGGCGTAGGTTATCCTTGAGCGGGGATAACTTTAGTCAAGTCAAGAGTTGTTATATTAGTTTTAAACCTTCTCGATCATAGTATTGACATTTTGTATCGTATGTCATATATGTGTAGGAACGCCAAGTGTAGCACTTAGCCAAGGAAACCAAGGTGAGTAACACGATGCCATGGACAAAACCTATGTATCTTCAAAATTGTTTTCAATACGTATTATGTTATATGTAACCATTTTTCCATGCTTTCAATGCATCAATGATTATGTTCTAAATATGAATGCCATGCCTTTCAAAGTATTCAATGTTACTATGCTATGTATTGAAATCCATGGATGCATGATTTACAAGAAAAGCTAAGTATGTTCAAGATAAGCAAGTATAGTGACACTCGGGGTCCCCCGTGGTGGGACTTTAATCTAGCCTAAGGTCCTAAGGTAGATGGGGGACATTAAATAAGTTCCATCTACACAGTGAGATATCTCTGGCCAAAAGAGCCACCTGACCTATATGGTCATCCAGTTCAGCCGAGTTGTCATAGTTTCAGTATATGATATGTACAAGTACAAAAGCAAGTATGCCAAGATTCTGTGAGCTTCAAGTTATGAAAGTTTATGTTTTCAGAAAAGATATGTATGCTCACATGTTTAAGCTAAATGATATGAGTATGTTATGAAATAATCCATGGTATTTTATGTTCATGCATCTGTTGTTATTCACTAAGCTTTTAGCTTACGTTTTCGAAAACCTTTTCAGGAGACCAGTCTGAGGAGCAGTAAGAAGAAGATAGCAAGTAGACCTTAGTTTTGTGGCCAATGGCCTTATGTTGTTTTGTAAGGGCTAGACCCTATATTATGTAATGATGTATGTAGAAAGTTTAAAACTTAGGCACAGCTCTGTATACAGTGTGCACACTCTACTTTATTATTTTTTAGTATTATGACGCTTCCGCAAAAGAAAAAGAAAAATTATACCAATTTGAATGAGTATGCACAAGTTAAAGATAAGTAGGCCTTGGCGGCAAGCCGCCGGCCGATGACGAACCGTCGATCCGCATAGACCGGGTTGCGGGGCGTCACAGTTGGTTCCTTGATTTTATGATGTTGGACACGAAAACGATGACGGTTCAATTCTAGGAGCTCCAAGTTCTCATTAATGAAATCAAAGCATAAGGAATACTATTGAGTGAGGCATTTCTAGTGGTTGCAGTCATCCACAAGCTCCCATAAATATGGAAGGAGTTCAAGAGTTATCTGTTGAAAAATAAGGATATGACATTGAAAGCTCTTTTCTTCAAGCTTAATGTTGAGGAGAAAAACAGGGCAAGAAACAAAAATGACAAGACCTTCAATGTGGCCAAGGCTAATATAATGGAGTATGGTCAGTCCTCAAAAGCAAAGAAATCGAATGACTAATGGTCTAGTAACTAGAAAGGCAAGGGTGTCAATCTGGGACCAAGATGGACTATTGCCAAGAAGTCCAAGGAAAAATTTCAGGGCACATGCTTTAACTATAACAAGTTCGGGCATCGTGCTTCTGAGTGTAGAAAACCAATGAATAGTCACGCTCATGGACACATGACCGAGGTAGTCAAAGGGGTGTATTTGATATCAACCTCTCGACTATGGTTTCTGAAGTGAACATGATGGGATCAAATCCACAAAACTGGTGGATTGACACAGGGGCTACACTACCATGTCTATTGCAATAGGCGAATGTTCACTACCTTCAAGCCAGCGACAAATGGTGAGAAGTTTTTTATAGAAAATATAGCAACCTCAAAGGTTGCATGGATAGGCAAAGTGGTCTTGAAAATACCTTTAGAAAAAGAGTTGACTTTGAATAATGTGTTGTTCATGCCCAAAATCTAGAAGAATCTAGTGTCTGATTCTCTACTAAGTAAGCATGGTTTCCATATGATTTTTTAGGCAGGCAGAGTCACTCTGGCAATGGCTGGAATGTATGTAAGAAGATGTTATATGACTGATGGTCTACTCAAAATGAATATAATGACTGTAATTTCTACAATTAATAAGAAGAATTTTTCTATTGTTTATGTGCTTGAGTCTTCCATTTTGTGGTATGATAAATTAGGATATGTTAATTATGCTTTTATGCGTAGACTAAATAACTTGGATCATATTTTAGCTTTTTAATTTGATAAAAATCACAAGTGTGGGACTTGTGTTGAGGCAAAGTTAATTCGATATTTGTTTCATTTGGTTGAAAGAAGTACTGAACTATTGGGATTAATCCACACTAATGTGTGTGATTTGAAGTATGTTCAAACACCCAATGCAAATAAGTATTTTATTACTTCATTGATGATTGTACAAAATACTATTATGTGTACATGCTAAAGAAAACAGATGGAGCTTTGGACAAATTCGTTCTTTATAAGAATGATATTAAAAATCAATTTAGCAAAGAGAAAAACTATTTGGTGGATATGAATACGAATCACCGTTTGGTGTATATTGTGGAGAATACGGGATTATTTACCAAATCACTACACCTTACTTTCCTTATCAGAATAAAACTACTAAACGAAAGAATTGTACCTGGAACGAAAGAGTTCTATTTTGATAAGTTTTGGGTTGCCTCAGAACATGTGGGGTAAAGCGATTCTTATCGCTAACTATATCCTGAATATATTGTCTCACAAAAAGTTGGACAAATACCGTATAAGTTATTTAAGGGTAAAAGACCTACCTATAACTATTTGCGAACTTGGGTTTGTCTTGTGAAGATGATAGTACCTACTCTTAAAAAGGAGAAGATATGTCCAAAAATCGTTGATTGAGTGTTCATTAGTTATACACAATATAGTAGTGCATATCGTTTTCTTGTGTACGTGTCTACGATAGCTGATATTAACAAGAATAGCTACATAGAGTCTAGGAATGCATCATTCTTCGAACATATATTTTCGTATAAATCTATTGAAGAGTCTAATTCAGTGAAATAAACTCTACGAATTACTAATGACAACAATCGAGATCAAAAAGATGAATTTGAATCACGACGTAGCAAGAGAGTTAAAAAGTCAACATCTTTTGATCTAGACTTCCTAACTTATATATTAGAAAGTGAGCCTCAGACGTACAAGGAAGTTGTAAGTTGTCTTGAGAGTCCTTTGAGGAAGAAGTCTATTAAAAGTGAGGTTGACTCCATTTTGAAAACCATACGTGGAATTGGAGGATTTACCACTAGGCAGTAAGCCTTTGGACTACAAATGGATCTTCAAGGGAAAGATGAAGATAGATGGGTCAATAAGTAAGTACAAAGTTAGGCTCATTATCAAAAGATACAGACAAAAAAAAGACCTAGACTAATTTGATACTTACTCATCAGTCTTGAGAATTACATCCATTCAGATGATGATCGTAATTGCAGCTTTGCAAAATCTCGATATAGATGTAAATACAGCTTTCCTTAATGGAGATTTAGATAAAAAAATTTACATGGAACAACCTTAAGGTTTTTCCATACTTGGACAATATTGGAAGCGAAAGTATGTATAGTTGTTAGATCTTTGTATGGTCTCAAGCAAACATCGAAATAATGACATAAGAAATTTGACAATGCTATATTGTCCAATGGCTTCATAATCAACGAATGTGACAAATATGTTTATGTCAAGGACACAAGCGAAGTCATTTTGTGTCTTTATGTTGATGACATGATAATTGTAGGTAGTAACGATAATGTTTTTCGATCTACTAACAATATGTTAAACTCAAAGTTTGACATAAAGGATATGTGCCTAGCAGATGTGATTCTGGGTGTGAAGATCACCAAAACATTTAAAGGACTTCCACCGTCTCATATTCAATATATTGATAAAATTCTAGAGAAATTCAATAAGTCTGATTCGAATGTTGCAAGGACTCTTATAGATGTAAATATCCACTTATCCAAGAATAGGACGAAGGCATATTCTAGTTAGAGTATTCTCGTATAATTGAGAGTTTAATGGACTTAATGAGTTGTACAAAGCCTAACATAGCCTACTCGATGAGTAGACTGAGCAGGTACACAAGTAATTCAGAAAACGATCACTAAAAAATGAAAGTAAGGTTACTATGCTATTTGAGATATACTCTTGACTTTGGACTACATTACACCATATATACAATAGTACTAGAAGGGTATTATGATACAAACTA
>BRYE01000026.1:2500000-2547500 GCA_030159115.1 Actinidia arguta var. hypoleuca
ATAAAGCTAGGAACACTTTACTAGTATTCCATTTATACTTATATGAGTAGGGAGTAATTCGTTTAATATTTTATGGAGTGTCCCTAGAGAGAGATTCAGATGGTTTACTTAACCATGCATGGACTTAACCACATAGTATTGTCATGGAGTTTTTCAGATCTTACCATGGATTTACTTTTTGACTTCACAAATGGCTGGGGGTGGGGGGTGGGGAGTGGGTTGGCACGTGACGATATCTTAAGGATTTATGTTTTTTCAAAACTAGGGCTGCCATGCCTAGCCATACTTCAATTAATTCACTACCCAAAATGGATAGGGTTTAGGATTTTCCTTGTAGCATTTGTTTACTCATTTTGCTGAACATCAATTAAAGCACAAGCCCTCCATTCAAAGTAATTCTTTGCTCTTTTCATTTGCCTCTCTAGTCCCTTGGTTGGCAAACTAGCGCTATGATCCAAATTTGAATTTGTCAAAATTAAGAAAAGGGTTTGGATTGTCACTTGCAAGAATTGTCAGACCAACCAGGTGACCACTTATTCACTCTGCGCGCGCTGTTTTCTATGTTCGATTTCATATTGATTAATGTCCTTTCCCAAGCATTTCAAGTTTTTAGAGAATAGTTTTATTGTGGATTATGGAGGTCCTATATATACTTGTTATGCATCTCTTTGAATTTCTTTGCTTAATTTGGTTTCCTTCGTGGAAAAGGAAGGAGATTCCCTATTAAATCCGATTTTGAGAAGTTTATTGATCATCATGGCAAACAGAAAGGATTCAGAAGTATGGTTTACGAATTGATTCATATATAATTTATAGGCAAAATCTACAGTACATACCGTGTGTACTGTAAAAATATTTCAATCGATTGTGATAAATGCTATGATCAGTTGTCGTGTATGTTACGATTGGTGTAAAAATGTTACGGTGTATGTTTATATTAAAAATAGTAAAAAATAGTGTTACATATCATTATGATAAATGTAGGACTTTTTGTGGTAAATATTTTTTTTTATGTTACGATTGATTATGGTGAATATTACGATCGATTGTGGTAATATTATACATGAGTGTACCATATGAACTATTTTTAAAATGTGTACTTTAGCCGCTCCCCACCAAGAAAATATGTAAATGTAATATTTTGACATACAATATGTACTAGCATTGAAACCGTGCTACGCACGGCTTACATATTTTATTTATATTGAAAATATGATATAGGGTGAAACACATATATGTTTGGGATAACAAATGTTATTACTGAGTTTTGAACTTAATTGTCTCAATTTTTAAAAAATAGAACTTGATTGTCCAAATGAAAATTGATATGACTCAATTGTCCTTTACTAAAAAAAGTACTACTTATTGAGAATTTTTTCTAAATATTTTCTTAAAAAGTACGTGATCTATGTCATTTTGATCCTTAAAGTTTATTTTTTTTAATTTTATCTCAAAAGTTTTTAAATTATATCAAATTTATCTAAACTCAAGCCGTTGTGAAAAAGTACTCACCCCGTGTCATTTTTTGGTTCCCAAATTATCGATTTTGTCAAATTTATCCCTTAACACTTTAAGGCTTTGTTTGGGTGAACAAAATTTAGATTTGAATTGAGAACATTTTAGAAATAATTCAGTTACTTATACTAAATGAGGCAATCTCATTTAAACGTATGAATAATCTATAAGTCTTGTATAATTTTTTTCTTTCTTTAAAGCTATCATCCCAATACACCAATACAAAGTGTAGAGATGGAGTTAATAAAATTTAGAAGTTTGAGAAGCCAAGTCACACGAAACACATATTTTAGGGGATTGTATATCATTTAAATATTTCAATTAGCAAGTTTTTTACCAAATGCAATTGGAACAAATTGATCTATTTAAAAACTTCAAAGATAATATTGATGAAATTAAAATTTAAAGGACCAAAGCTAGACATATCGTATACTGTAGAGATCTTTTGCTTATTTTTCTATAATATATTTTTATAGTTTACCAAAGTCCGATAAAATAATTACTGATATCAAACAAATTGAGGGTGTAATGATGGTGATGGGTGCAATGTGGTGGTCATTGTGGGTATTGGGTGTGGCCATGGTGGTTGGAAGATGAGAAAGAGAGAGAGAGAGAGAGAGAGAGAGAGAGAGTTGTTCTAATGAACGAGATACGGCACAAGGGTATTACTGTAATTTTATATTTTTGTTAACTCTGTTAAGGGACAACTACTGATAGGGGAGGTCAGTGTAATTTTTCAAACATCAAGGGAGAATCTATATTAAATATAAACCTCATGAAGGTCATTGTAATTTACCCTAAAACATAAGATAATATGTAATATATATTATTGCAAAACATATGTGTGGTATTTTAGTTCTCAAAGTCTCAATGCATTTTTTTCAGTTTTTTGAATTTATAAAATTTAAAAATACATGTGTCATGATACTATTGGTTTTAATTGATATAATGATATCTTTGACATTCATTAATAGCTCATTTAATTGATTTTATGGATACTAAAATAAATAATTTAAGTTTCTAAAATGTGAAATACACATGTTTTTATTGGCTCCAACCAATAAGGAAATGTTTGGTATCTATTTTTTGTAATTTAATAATTGAATAAATAAAACAACAGAGTAAAAAATATTTATTTTTTATTCGGTTAAAAAAGACACATAAAGGATTGGACACTAAAATGCACCATAATAATATTCCAAAATATATAAGTTAATATTTTATTAAGGATCATAAATTTTTTTATATATTTCACAAGAGAAAATAAGTTTACAGTAATGTCTAAAACTTTTGTTCAACTATAATATTCTAAAGTATGTAAGTTAATATTTTATTAAGGATCATACAAATCTGTACTGTGAATTATTGTAGTGCGATATTTTGCTTTGGAGAGTTCTAGGTATGCAACATCATTACATAAATTTTAAAAATTTTTAATTGTTAAAAATATATTAAAAAAATATACTATTGGTCTGCTCATTCAATCACCAAAATAAAAAAAACAATAAAAATCCATAAATATTCCACAACTTATGATTTTTTTAAAAAAAAAGAATCATTTTTGTTTGGTAAAAGATATCCTCAACTCTTAATTTATATTTTAAAATATCTATTATATTAGCAACTTCATCACATAATTTGTGGAGTTTACATTTTTATAAAAAATAAAAAAAAAGTCATGTAACCACTTCCCTTGCTTTTCCAAATAAAATAAATAAATTAAGAAGTCCCTCCCTCATAATCACTATAAAAATAGTACAATCGTTTTGCGTTTATGCAATAACTAATTCAATTTCGAGTGCAACACAAACATTCAATTTCTCATTTTTGAAGACTCGTTAATTAGTTATTTAACAATAGTTACATGTATATTCATCGTTCTTTATCTTTCACATAATAGATCGCAAGCATGATGTGCATGTATAAATATTCAACATGATGTAGTTGATTGATATTCAATTAACATTCATATGTATCCATGTATAACATTATATACATATACAGTATATATTATATATGGTCCAAAATTAAAAATCACCAACACCATCACCCACCATCTCTCTGTACGCGCACATGCACATACATATATACACACGCCATCTCTTGCCCATCATCTCTCTTGAGACACATTTAAGCAATGGGTATGTTAATTTTGCGAATGTGATTTTGCGTTTGATTTGGATCTTGATTTTGAGGTTGTTGATTTGGGGGTTAATTTTGGATTTTTTAAATATATATATTGTACATATATGTATGTATGTTTGCATAGATGGATGGAGAGAGAGAGAGTGAGAGGTTGGGAGGGGTGGTTGTTAATGGTGATGAGAATGGTTGTTATGATGGATAACAAAGAGAGGGGGGAGATTATAATAAAATTCTAAACTTTAGAGGAGGTGATTGTAATTTCAGAGCATGAGGAGGGAATCTATATTAAAGGCAAGCTTGCGCCCAGAACCCAACTTTAGACCCAAATCTCCATCACCATTTTGATAATAGGGCCACGTCTTTTTAAAGTTTTTGGCTTCCATCTATGACCTACAAATCAAATAAAGCAACACCTCTGAAACATCTTTGGCAAACAACACAATCATATACGTGCTCTGTTGGCTTTAATAAATAACGAATCACTTGGATATAATTGTTCATATAAAGCAAAAAAAGTTATGAAATTGTTTTTAGAACAATAAAAGAGACTCAGTTATATATCTGTCCAATTCAAAAAAATGAAAAAGGCATAAAAAAGAACAATGGCACAATCGCTAGCAAAGTGAATTTTTTTCCCCTCTTTTTGGCAGCGGGTGTCTCTTCGGTTGTGCACTGGGCAGATAGTTCCCAAGTGTGTGAAGTGAGTGGAAAAACTTCACCGGACCACACACGCAATGCCGCTCTCTTGATCCAACCCGGGTCCGTGGCATGGGTGTTTTACAATTGTAGTATATGTTGTGATAAAAATCTGGGAGAGCAACCAACAGTCAGAATTGCTCCTCAGCCGTGGAACTGGACCTCGGCTAACTGGGGCGACCTGCACAACGGCGACCTGCACACTAGTGAACAAAAGTAATCGGCCGGGGTGAGGCCGCTCAAAACCCCTCCGGCGTATGAATCAGACCAAGGTGATCAGGAGATAATTATAGGCAATGTGGGTGAACACAATAATAAATGTGTTTGTAGTGTCTGTGTTGAGCGTACCTTTTTGTCATGGGGGAGTAGCCTTTATATAGATGGAGTAATGAGCCGTGTAGGTAAGTCATGGCGAGTTCCTCGGAAGGATAAGTATGGGAGGATGTCCCAATAATCCGGAGATAACATGAGGATGCCATCTGGTGAGCAATCCGTATTTTTAGGTGTTGTGATTGAGATGGAGTCTATCGGAGATGGTTCCCTTGTCGTGGTGGAATTCTCATATAGATGGACTGATCAAGAGGAAGGATAATAGAGAAGTCTCATGGAAACAGACATTTGATGGGGACAAAGTACTTTTGGAGAATAAGTCTTCATGGAGATGTCTCTCTCAGGCGAGATAAATCACCTCGCCCAATGGCGATCTGGAGGGACCGTTTCTATGAGGCGAAGGGGAGTTAAGTTCTTTTTTAATAACACGAGGCAACCAAAAAAGTGGGTGTTGTGAACCCTTGGGTGACGTGCACCACTTAGAATATTTAGAACTTAAGAGGTGGCATATATTTTTTCCACATCAGTAGCCCCCTTACTCAAAGCGCCGAGATATTCGGGATCTTTGAGTAAATGCATTAAATGTCAGTCATGAAACCACGTGGGCACGCATTAATTGCGCCCTTCTCCTTGTTAGGACACGTGGGAGAAGGTATTAATTTCTACAACAAAGTTTGGGCAAAATGGCGGCACGATAATGATGAATTTTGGCGGGATAGGCGGTTTTGAGCTCGAATTTTAAAAGGTCGCATAATCTGGGATCAAAAGATCGCATAATTTGGGACGTTGAAGCAGTTGGATCTCAGCCGTTGGTATTTTCTATATATAAGGGGTCCCACCCATTCATTTATACTTTTCTGCTACTGCTACCAAACCGCCGCTCTCGCTGTGATTTTCTTCATGTTCTCATTTGTGGTCGCCCTTCTCGCTCTGATTTTCTTCTCTCCCCTATTTGTGATCGCCTTCCCTTTTCTAGAACAGTAAGTAAACCAAGTCCTTGTTTACGTTCTTGTAGTGTTATGTCCTATAGGTCTAAGGTTAGCCCTTCAGACTTGGAGTCCTTGCCTTCTTAGGTATTCGACCATCTAGGGGAAGGATCGTCATACATTACTGACGAAGTAAAACAATCTCCTAGATCACCAATGGAAGACCCATCAGTCCCTGAGGTCGCTCCCTAGGTGATATTCATCCCTCAATAGAAAAAGAGCATAATATTATGACTCCCGAGGAGCTACACTTGCTCAGGGAGACTTACTCCTTCCTTTAGGGCGTACATATTAGATCAAGGGTGGCTATATTTTAAGGCGAGGTACAAGAAAATCATCCTCGGAGGATTCCCTAGTAACGTGAAGGGGTGGAAAAGCAAATTCTTTTTAGCCTCCGGGGATAGTTGGGAGCTTCCTAATGATTCTCCTCGGGAGGGAGTGCCAAGGGTCCCGAGATCGTGGAATGTCCCAGATCGGTTTTAATTCCATTATAAATTTCAATTTATTTATTTATAAAATCCAAACTAATATTCTATAATATCTTTCAGATAAATACTGCAATGATTCGCCCACGTTGCTCGAGTATGAGCAGGAGCTTTTTGACAAGATTTCAAAATCAGTGGCGGAATGTGGGCGCTTTTTACTTCCCATGCTTTTCAAATCAAAATCGTTTTGTTGAGTTTTTTGCTCTCCCGGACCTTTGGCATCCGGAACTGAGGGCGAGGAGCCTCAAGGACATGCACCATCAACGTTGTCGGGTGACGCAGGTGAGTCCTGCTCTTCCCGTGGTGAACACATCCAATAGGTAGGGACCTTGCTAAGATGGTTGGGGAAAAAAGTTCGAGATCCCCTTTTAGAATTTTCCTGTCTGTCTCGGGATCAAGCTTGGACCCGACATTAGAATCCTGGTCGGATTCCGGGCTACCTCCCAAGCTTAAACCGGATGGTATAAAATTCGTAATCTATTCTTGTTGTTTATTTTTTAATATCTAATATTCGTTCCTTATTTTGCAGCTATGTCGAGGAGAATTAGCCTGAAAAAACTTGGCAAGAAGGTGGAGAATGCCAAGGGTGAGAGCTCGGCCAAAAAATCCATTCCCGTTGAGGGAGTGGTAATTGGCGAGAAACGACCAATGGATGAACCTTCCATCTTGCCAAGTAAGAAGGCTAAACTTGGGGACAGCCCCAAAGGGAAGGAGCCCGCCATTGCTCCTGAACCCAAAAAGAAAACGTTTGGTCTTACTTATCGTCTGAGGGCCACTACCTCTTCGAGACCCGGGGAAGGGAGCTCGCCCTCACTGGGGACTGTTCTCGATTCTAGGGCTTCCATTCTGGGGAGCCCTTCTGTGGCTGAGAAGATCCTCCGGGGAGTGATCCCTCCTTCGGATCAAGAAAAGGTGGGGTAACTGTCCTTGGACCAGACTGCCTCCAAATTTTTTCATTCCCTTGGCTAGGTATTATCTCGACACTACCTCAAATTCTTTATTTTATCTCTATTAAATGTGCTCAAGTTATTCTAAAAAGATTTGTTTGTAGTAGGCGCTCGTGTTCGAATCTTCTCTGGCGATCAAGAGCAGAGAAACTGTTGAAGAGGCATCCCTTAAACAAGGGCAAGCAACTTCTTTGGACAGTGAAGTCTCTCGTCTCCAGAAGTTATCTGGCGATCTGGAGCAGCAATTGGCCGAGGCCCGTGCTCGGGAGCAACAGGCCGACGACGAGTTCGCCAAGTTAAAAGATGAAAGAGACACCCTCGCCGACAGTTTGAGGAAGGCTGGGATACTGGTGGCAGAGTTGAGGGAAAGTCTTGGCCGATCTAGAAAATCAGCTGTTGAGAAGTTTAAATCCTCGTCGGATTTCTTGGGGGCTGTTGAAGATGCTACCTCCAAGTATTTCGACGAAAGATTCGACTTCTGCAAGCGATAGCTTCGTCGCTATCATCCCGACCTTGCCATCAACTTGGAGGAAATAGGTCTCGATCATGACCTGCTCGCCAAAGAGGACAAGGACGAAGAAGGGGAGGGGGCAAATGAAACTGTTGAAAAAGGCGATGGAAACCCTTCTCCCTCATAATTTTTTTTTTGGCGATGTGTAATTACTTTTAAATGAATGAATGATCATTTTACTTGTTCGAATTTTGTTTGTACGGCGTAATTTTTTTTTTGGCACCCTTAATTATAATGCCTTATTTTAATTTGAATTGCATGGCGATCAAGATTCCTTGACCATTTTAAAACAGCAATTTGGAATTTTTAATTTTCAACATGACGGCCAATATACATCCATCGTTTTAAAATGAACTGGAAATCAAGATGCCTATAGCGATTTTGAATTCGACGATCAAGATGCCTCTGTTTTATAACGAACTGGCAATCAAAATCTTGGCGACTTCCAAGATGGCAATCAAGATGTCTCTGTCGTTTTATAACGAATTGGCAATCTTGATCTTGGCGACCTTCAAGATGGCGATCAAGATGCCTCTATCGTTTTATAACAAACTGACGATCTTGATCTTGGCGACTTCTAAGATGGCGATCAAGATGCCTCCGTTATTTTATAACGAACTGGCGATCTTGATCTTGGCAACTTCCAAGATGGCAATCAAGATGCCTCTGTCATTTTATAACGAACTGGTGATCAAAATCTTGGCGACTTCCAAGATGGCGATCATGATGCATTCGTCGTTCTATAACGAACTGACGGTCTTGAATACGGCGATCAAGATAGCTCCGTCGTTTTATAACGAACTGGCGATCAAGATCTTGGCGACTTCCAAGATGGCGATCAAGATGCCTCCATTCTATAACGAACTTTCGATCTTGAATACGGCGATCAAGATGCCTCCGTCGTTTTATAACGAATTGGCGATCAAGATCTTGGCGACTCTCATCCTGCGATTAGGGGATACACCGGTGAACAAGGATGATTAAAATAAACTGGAAAAATTTTATTAGAATAAACTGGCAATGATTACAACTGTATTGCCAAGGTGAGCTGACTTTCAAGGCGACTAAATACGTCACTAGTAATACTTTTTCAGATGCTCGGTGTTCCAAGGATGGGGGAGTGTTTTCCCATTCATGTCTTCAAGCCAATAAGTTCCTGGTCTAGATACCTTGACGACCTTATATGGGCCTTCCCAAGTTGGGCCTAACTTTCCTTCATGCGGCTCTTTGGTAGATAGGGTAACCCTTCTTAGGACCAGGTCGCCAGGTAGGAACGACCTGTTTTTGACTTTTTGATTATAATATTTGGCAACTTGGTGTTTATAAGTTGCCTGGCGTATGCTTGCCAGCTCCCATTTTTCATCAAGGAGATCGAGATTGAGTCTCAGTTTGCCTTCATTATTATCTTTGTCGAAATTTGAGGTCCTAAAACTTGGCATTCCGATCTCAACGGGTATCACCGATTCTGTTCTGTAGACCATGGAGTAAGGTGTCTCGCCAGTAGGAACCCTGCTAGTTGTATGATATGCCCAAAGTATGCTCGGCAGGTCTCCTACCCATTCGCCTTTTGACTTCTCTAGTCTTGTCTTTAGATTTCTCAGGATAGTTCTGTTAGTTACTTCGACTTGGCCGTTGGCTTGGGAATGACCAGGCGAGGAGAAATGATGTGATATGGCAAGATTTGAATAGAATTATCTAAACCCATCATTATCGACCTGCCTGGCATTGTCTGAGATGAGAACCTTGGGAATTCCAAATTGACAGATGATACTTTTCCACACAAAATTCTTTGTATTCTTCTCGATGATTCTGGCGAGTGGTTCTGCTTTTACCCACTTGGTGAAATAATCAATGGCAATGATCAAAAACTTTTTTTGTAACTGAGCTTAAGGCAAAGGTCCCAGTATGTCAATCCTCCATTGGGCAAGTGGTCATGGGCTGGTTATTGGCACCATCTCAGTATGGGGGAGGTGGCTTCCTGGTGCAAATCACTGGCACTTGTCACATTCTCTGGTGTATGTTATTGCATCACGTTCCATTTGAGGCCAGAAGTAGCGTTGCCGAATTGCTTTCCGTACTAACGACCTCATCCCTAAATGATTTTCATAGATGCCTTCGTGAATCTCCCCCATCACATAATCGGCTTCGTCAAGTGGGAGACATTTTAGGAGAGGACTGGAAAAAGATTGTTTGTACAAAATTCTATGAAAAAGGCAGAACCTCGCAGATCTGTATCGGATCCGGCGAGCTTGGAGTTTATCCGTTGGTAGAGTGCCATGCTGGAGGTAGGCGACAATCTCATCCATCCATGTTGGGTTTGTTTTAGTTAGATAGACAGGTTTGGTGATCTCAATACTTGGATTCGACAGGAATTCCAGAGGTATATCTCTATTTGATATAAAATCGAAAATGGAGGCAAGATTGGCGAGGGCGTCAGCTTTCTTGTTCTCCCCTCTGGGGATCTGTCGAATGGTAAAGCTTTTGAATTTTTGAGTCATGCTTTTGACCTCACCTAAATAAGTTGTCATCCGAACGTCCCTGGCGAGGTAGTCTCCCTGGACTTGGTTTGCTACTAGTTGTGAATCACTATAAGCGTCCATTGAATCTACTCCCAACCTGATAGCGACCCTTAATCTGGCGAGGAGTGCTTCGTATTCGGCTTCGTTGTTGGTGGCTTTAAATCCAATCCGTATAGCGTACTCCAGATGTTGTCCAGACGGGATTTGGAGAACAAGCCCTGCGCCACATCCATGATGGTTTGAAGACCCATCTACAAATAATTTTCATCTCCCAAGATCTTTGTCCGAGTTGCCAAGATTCTCGTTCGAGTTCCACAATGTTGGAATCTCTTTCTCCGAGAGAACTTCCGGGTCAGTTTCATAAGTTAATTCAGCCACAAAGTCAGTTAAGGCTTGGGTTTTTATTGCCGTTCTTGATTTGTAGTCAATATGAAATTCACTCAACTCGATGGACCATTTCAAAAGTCTTCCCGAGGTGTCTGGTCGTTGAAGAATTTGTTTTAGTGATTGGTCAGTCATCACGGTGATTGGACGGGCTTGAAAATAATGGCGAAGTTTTTTGGCGACGAACAGGAGGGCATAGGCGATCTTTTCTATCTTTACGTATCTATTCTCGGCACCCATCAAGACCTTACTAACATAATATACCAGTTTTTGAACTCGGTTTTCTTCTCGGATGAGCACAGCACTTACTGCAGTTGGTGAGATGGATAGGTATACAAACAATTCTTCGCCCGTGGTCGACACCACAAGCAAAGGAGGCGATCCCAGGTACTTTTTGAGCTGTTGGAATGCTCCTTTCGATTCTTCAGTCCATTAGAAATTTTGATTTTTTCTTAGAATTTTGAAGAATGGCAAGCATCTGTCAGCCGATTTAGAAACAAATTGGTTGAGGGCGGCGATTCATCCAGTTAGCTGCTGAACTTCATGGATATTTCTGGGCGAGCTCATTTTAAGTAGAGCCCGGATCTGATCCGAGTTTGCTTCAATTCCTCGTTTAGTTACCAAAAATCTTAGGAACTTTCCGGATGATACACCAAAAATGCACTTGGAAAGATTTAACATCATTTGGTATTTCCTCATAATGTCGAAATCCTCTTCAAGATGGCGATGTGGTTTGGTTCTTTGACACTTTTGATGAGCATGTCATCTATGTATACTTCCATGGTCTTTCCAATTAGCTCCTTGAACATCTTGTTCATTAATCTTGGGTATGTTGTCCCAGACCAAATAACATGACCTTATAGCAGTACAATCCTCGTTCCGTGATAAATGAAGTCTTCTCTACGTCGGGGAAAAACATCTTGATCTGGTGATATCCCAAGAAGGCATCCATGAAACTAAGAAGCTCATGCTTGGACGTGGCATCAACTATTAAATCAATTTTTGGTAAAAGAAAACTATCTTTTGGGCACGCCTTGTTGATGTCAGTGAAATAAACGCATACTCTCCACTTCTCCCCCTTTTTGGGGACAACGACAACATTGGCTAGCCATTCTGGGTAATGGGCCTCTTTGATGACCTTAGCTTTTACGAGTTTGGTCACTTCCTCTCCAATAACTCTTAATCGTTCAAGGGCAAATTTCCTTCTCTTCTGGCGAACTGGAGGATGTCCGGGATTGGTATATAATTTATGCATGGTGACTTGGTGATCAATGTCCGGGATGTCGCCCTGTGACCAGGTAAAAATGTGATAATTTCTTTTCAAAAATTCCACTAAAGCACTGCGTAATTCATCGATAAGTTCAGTTCCGATCATAACGTGGCGATCAGGATATCCTGGGTGTATGGAGATCAGAGTAGTTTCTTTCGAGGGTTTTGGTGTTTTCGATTTCTCGGAGATCCAACAAGACAACCTATTCCACCTCGTCCCTCAGAGATTCCATTTCGCCATCTTCGATCAGTAATTGCTATTGAGTATTCAGGGCTGGGGAGATTTCAATCTTCATAGCTGAAATAAAACATTGCTTGGCCACTTTCTGGTCGCCTCTTACTTCGCCCACTCCCGTTGAAGTGGAAAACTTCAATTTTTAGGTGATAGGTTGAGGTGATCACCTTAATCTCGCCTAGTGTTGGGCGACCTAAAATTGCATTATAGGGGGAAAGGCAATCCACTACGATGAAGTCCTGCCAAATGATGGTTTGGTGAGGCTCTATTCTCAAAGTTACTGGCAATTTATCCCATCCGAGTGGATAAGTTACATTTCCTCCAAAGCCCACCAAAGGTGTAAGGAAGGGGTGTAGTTTGTCGAGTCCTATCTTCATTTTTTTGAACGCCGAGATGAATAGGATATCGGCCGAACTACCATTGTCAACCAAGATTCTTTGGACGTCGGTTGTAAGGAAAGGGTGTAGTTTGTCGGTTGGGCTTCTTGTTCCTCTGTTCGTCGTCCCTGTAATCAGATCGCCTTGTATTAGGCTCTTTTCTTTTATGATC
Source organism: Actinidia arguta var. hypoleuca (assembly GCA_030159115.1). NCBI lineage: Eukaryota > Viridiplantae > Streptophyta > Magnoliopsida > Ericales > Actinidiaceae > Actinidia > Actinidia arguta. Next base: position 2,512,572 of record BRYE01000026.1, read on the forward strand.
ATCTTTTCCTCTTCGCCTTCATTTGGCCTTGACCAATTCTTCCCTAGCGATGTACTTATCAGCTTTAGTTTGGAGAACGGATAAAGTTTTTAGAACATTTTTGGACAGGGAGTCGAACAAGGGACCAGGGCAAAGTCCCTCCATCATTGCCATAACGACTACGTTGTCACTAGGATCTTCAACTTCCAATATGGCCTGGTTAAACCGTTTCACATAATTCTTCAAGTTCTTCGTTTCTTTCTAGTGAATGGTGAAAAGATGGGACGCATTTTTCTACCTGATCCTGCAGCTCATGAAATTGGCGACGAAGAGTCTACTCAGATCGCCAAAGGAATCAATGGTTCTAGGAGATAATTTCCTGAACCACGACCTCGCCGACCCTTTCAGTATAGCAAAAAAAGCTTTGCACATGATTTCGTCCGAGTACCCTTGGAGATACATCAATTTTTTATATGAATTCAAGTGATCCATTGGGTCTGTTTTCTCTTCTTAGACCCCGAGCTGAGTGGATAATTTGAATCTGGATGACACCTTGGCTCTCATTACTCTTTCGGTGAAGGGTAACTCAGTTTGTCTAATCAAAGCGTCTATAGTTATTGGAGCACTGTTCCCCGTGTTGATGGCATCTAGGCGGGCGTCTAGATCCCTGATCTTCTAAGATGTGGAATTGTCTTGACGCCTGGGTACCTGATCGACCTGACGAGGAAACCTACCTCGCCTCACCTCTTCGCCTTCCAGCCTTGGAGTTTTGCTGGAAGATCGCTATTCTAATGAAGAGGAGCTCCTTTCTCATCGGGGCTAGGGACTAGGAGAATGACGGCGCCCATCTCGCCCTGTACTACGGTGGCTTTGGGATTCATTGTTACCCGATAGATGAGAGCGACGAGGAGGCGCAAGAGGAGGAGGTGGCTAGTTATTTGCGGTAAGGTGCTGTATTAGGAGGGCTTTATTTTCATTCATGATTCTCATCTGTTCGGCCATATCATGTACCTCACGATGAAGGCCCTCTAGATCTGGAGCTTGGCTAGTGTAAGCTATTAGACGAGCTCTGTTATCTAAAGGACTACTAGTGCTCGGTCTGGATAATAATTAGCTGCACAGGTGCATAGGATAAAGAGAACTATCTTTCCCACATACAGTGCCAAACTATTATGGTAAATATCTGAAAGAGCAACCAACAGTCAGAATTGCTCCTCGGACGTTGAACTGGACCTCGGCTAACTGGGGCGACCTGCACAACGGTGACCTGCACACTAGTGAACAAAAGTAATCGACCGGGGTGAGGCCGCTCAAAACTTCTCCGGCGTATGAATCAGATCAGGAGGTAATTATAGGCAATGTGGGCGAGCACAATAATAAACGTGCTTGTGGTGTCTGTGTTGAGCGTACCTTTTTGTCATGGGGGAGCGGCCTTTATATAGATGGAGTAATGAGCTGTATAGGTGAGTCACGGCGAGTTCCTCGGAAGGATAAGTATGGGAGGATATCCCAATAATCTGGAGATAACATGAGGATGTCATCTGGTGAGCAATCCGTATTTTTAGGTATTGTGATGGAGATGGAGTCTATCGGAGATAATTCCCTTGTCGTGGTGGAATTCTCACGTAGATGGACTAATCAAGAGGAAGGATAATGGAGAAGTCTCATGGAAACAGACTTCTGATGGGGATGAAGTACTTTTGGAGAATAAGTCTTCATGGAGACGTCTCTCTCGGGCAAGATAAATCATCTCGCCCAATGGCGATCTGGAGGGACCGTTTGTGTTAGGCGAAGGGGAGTTAAGTTCTTTTTTAATAACATGAGACGACCAAGAAAATGGGTGCTGTGAACCCTTGTGCGACGTGCACCACTTAGAATATTTAGAACTTAAGATGTGGCGTGTATTTTTTCCACATTAGTATATACCCCAATTCCATAGTCTTCTAAACTATTCTCTTGTTTTGAGAGAGAGAGATCGGACACTGTCAGAGTTTGCCGGTCCAAACAGTTTAATACAGATTCCTTGCGAAGAACAAAACAGAATTGAAAAAAATAATTTTTTTAGAACAGATTGCAAAACAAAATTTATAACTATTTCTTATTTTGTTTTTCATAACAGATTGTTAATCTGTTTTCAAAAGCAAAATTCAGTTTGTTAAAATTCATGAATTTTTATTGATTTTTGACTATTTACAATTACTTTTAGATTTGTGACTATTTCTGAATATATTTTCAGATTTACTGTTGTTTCTGATTTTTCCAGGAATACTACTGTTATAAAATATTTATACATTTCACTGCTTTTATAGATTTCACTGCTGTTTTGAAATTTTTAATTATTTCACTGTTGTTCTACTTTTTCTAACTTTTTACCACTAAATTTGATATTAGTTTAGTAACAGTTGGTAATTACTAATTACTGGTTTAATCCAAAACTTACTGTAATTACAATATTGACCCAGATCTTTGTTGTAATTACGGATTGACTTGAGATTTTTTTAAAATGACAAATTGAGCCTTGAATTTCCAAAAATTAAAATTTGATCCCAATTATTCTTAAAAATAGCAGTTTTAGTCTAATACTTTTGGATATTTGCAGTTTGATCTTAAATTGTCTATTTTTCACTATTTAGTCCCTTTTTGTAGATTTATCATTCTGCCTTACAATGACAAACGTGGAAGGCAATACTTTGACGCTCGATCAACCTCTTGTTGCTCAAGGTGCACATGATAGGTAAAAAGTTGCGGTTGTCGAGGCATTCTAACTTCATATGCCACAACTATGTCCTCAATGGGCTTAGTGACATTTTGTTTAGTGTTTACTGTTGCAATGAGATAGCCAAATAGCAGTGGGAGTCCCTCAATTGTAAGTACAAGACCGAGGATGCTAGATTGAAGAAATTTGTTGTCGGTTAATTGTTGGACTACAAGATAGTTTACTCTAAGACCGTGATCAATCAGGTCCAATAGCTTCAGGTAATTTTACATGAGATCCATACTGATGGACTGATTCTTAATGAGTCATTCCAAGTAACGGACGTGGTCGAGAAGCTCCCTCCCTCGTGGAAGGACTTCAAAAGTTACTTGAAGCACAAGCAAAAGGAAATGAAGCTTGAGAATCTGATTGTCAAGTTGAGAATTGAGGAAGACAAGAGGGGTTCTGAAAAGAAGAATGGGAACTCCTATGTGGCCAAGGCCAATGTGGTCGAACATGCTAAAAAGCCCGACTACAAGGAAAAGAAACTTGTGAGGTTCTAGCTCCAAGCTAGGGGCTAAAGTTGGTGCTGCCAAAAAGTACAAGTTTCTTGGCAATTACTACAACTGCGACAAGCCAAGGCATCAGGCGTTTGAGTGCAAAAGCAAGTAGGCCAAAGCTAAAGGAAAGAGGCCAGCCCAAGCTCACATGGCAGAGGCTAATGAAATGGACCTCTATGCTCGTATAATAGAAGTACATAATAAATTGTACTAGACTAGATATAGCCTACTCAATGAGCAGGTTGAGTAAAGACAAGCAATCCAGGTGATGATCATAAGAAGGCAATAGTTAAAATACTCAGATAGCTGAGGTATACTCTAAACTATGGACTAAAGTATACACGATATCCAGCTATGCTAGAACAATATAGTTATACAAACTAGATATCAAACATGAAAGACTCAAAATCCACGAGTAGGTATGTATTTACCCTTGGTGGGACTGCAGTCTCATGGAAATCTTCCAAACAAACTTATATTGCCCAATCCATTGTGGAATCGGAATTCATAGCCTTAGACAAGGCAAGTGAAGAAGCGGAGTGGCTTTGCCACTTCCTGGAAAATATTTCAAGTTGGTCAAAATTTGTACCAACTATATGCATCTATTGCGATGGTCAATCAGCAATTGGAAGGGCACAGAACAACATGTATAATGTTAAGTCTAGACACATATGTCATAAACACAATATCATTAGACAACTACTCTAGAATTGAGTTATCGCTATTAACTGTGAAATCAAATAATAACATTGCGGATCCACTAACTAAAGGGTTAAACAAAAAGTTAGTTAAAAAGTCTTCGAGGGGAAAAGGGTTGAAGCATATAGAATAAAGTTGCTGCAATAGTAATCCAACATAGCTGACTAAAGATCCCAAGATCTAGGTTTAATGGATAGACAAAATCAATAAAATTTTACCTATTCCTATGGAGCAACAATGACACCTGCAATGGAGAGGTTAAGCATGCTTTTAATGACTCTCGTCTTGAAAATCCAAGCCAGGTATAGCAGGATACTTGTAATGAGAAGTCACCTATGTGAGTGTGATGTAGGGACTGCACAATGAAAATTATCAAGGCTGAATTCTCTAAACACTCATGAAACCAAGCTATGTCCAAAGCCAAAACGAACACAACCGTGAGAATCAATACAATGTTGGAGAAATCCTGTATGATGCATACGGCAGAACAATTCAAAACATTGTGTTCACTGTTCAACTAGTAGATCTGACAAGTATTCACTAGAGAAGGTTCAAAGCCAAAAGTTACATTTCTTGATGCGGGAGACTATCCGTTGATCACTTTCTGAGTCAGAGTTTTTGAGTCGTCTTTCGGCCAATTTCATTCATGTGGGGGATTGTTGGAAAACTAAGGTTTTGAACATAGCTTTTCAACAATTTTGAGCTGAAATATATGAGACTTCAGTTCATTGTTTTTGATGAAATGAAGTGCGAATGTATACTTATCTATGAGAGCTTACCAACGAAATAAAGATTGTTTATAATGGATAAGGGATGAATAAAAATTGCCTTTCAAATTTAGATTTAAAAACACGTAATCCCACATTGATTAAAAAAATACCAAAAGTCAATAAACTTATATACTAATAATTGTTAGTAAGGGATATCCAAGTATGTGAGGTGAGTGGGAAAACATCTCCAAACCACACGCACTCCCCTGCTACCCGCCTATCCCGACCTGGTCTAGGGTCGTGGCACAAGGTATGGGTTAAGCCAAGCTTTGTGACCTAGACTTTGGCCCGCGTGGAATGTGAAGATTACAATTGTAGTGAATACCCCAGTAATGGGATTGTTACTGGGCCATTAATCCTTAACATAATGAAGGACCACTCCTCTATTTATATAAACCTAGCCTCTCTTCAAGAGTTAGACACACAAAAATTCCAAGAGAGATCAGACATTGTCAGAGTTTGCCAGTCATAACAGTGCAGTGCTAATAATGTTCGGAGTTCACCGTTTTATCCTGGGAGGCCAACGTGCATTCTGCTCAACGCACCGATGAAGGGCGTATCTTCCTTGAGGAGATCATGTGATACATGAGACTCGGTTTGCTTATCTATTTCATTTTTCAGATTTCTTGTATCACACGTGGTTTCTGTTTGCAATTCTATTTCTATTATGTAATCTGCTCACACGCAGTTTTAATAAAATTCTTCAGATTTCAATTCTGTATTTGCTCTTCGTATAACATCAACTTCATAACCTTGAGGTTGTTGCATATAGGTTTCTTCTTTTTAGCTCACCATTAAGAAACACTGCTTGTACATCCATGTGATGTAGTTCTAGGTCTAATTATGCTACCAAAGACATTATTATTCTTATTTGATGTAAGCTTAGCCACCGGTGAGTAGGTTTCACCATAATCTATTACCTCCTATGTGAATCCTTTAGCGACTATTCTGGCTTTATATTTATCAATGATCCTCCAATTTGAATTTTTTTATTAAGAATCCATTTACATCCAACAACTTTCCTATCCATTGGTAAACTTACTAGCTCCCAAACTTTATTCTTTTCTATATATTCTATTTCGTCTTTAATTGCTTCTTTACATTTTAATGAATCCGTTAAGTTCATAGCATCATTAAACTCAATAGGATCATTTGATATTTCTTCAACAGCATAAGCATAATAATCCTTCAAATAGCCATGTGGATTTCTTTCTCTTTGTATTGTTGTCAAAGTATCTTTGGGTGGAGGTCCTTCTACCACTTGCTCTTTTGGTTGTATGCTATCATTTTCTTTAGTTATCTCAAAAAGTTCCACCATTTTCTCAATTTAATCCAACTCATCTTCAAAGAAAAAAGCATCTCTACTTTCAATGCTTCCAACAAAACCATCACTATAGTGAATCGCAAATCTATAGCCTATAAAATTTTCACAATATCCAATAAATGTGCACTTTATGGATTTAGGATACAATTTTCCTCCATTTTGTCCTAGAATTTCTACATGGGCTGAACTGCCCCAAACTTTAAAGTGACTTTGACAGGATATAGAAAAGGTTGACACTTCTAAGATCAGAATGCCCAATCAAGACACCAATGTTGGATGCATTTTGATTAAACAAAGGAAATATTAACAAGGAGAAAATGTGAGGAATACGGATGAAGTTTCAGAGCTTCATGACAAAATGGAAATAATAGAGTGTGCAATCACTAGATTAAAAATGATCTGATTGGCTCTGATACCACTGCAGTAATTTTAAGAAGCAAATAATCCACAATGAATGGGGAGCTAGCCTTTATAGAGATGGAACCCTATTTTGATATTTGTGCAGTAGAGTTGGGTTTTTGCCTCACAAAGGGCTCTCATAATTATCAAAGTGTTTTATGTGGTGTTTTTCTCAAGTATATGGAGACATATATACACACTTCATGTATGTCTTATCCAAAACAAACCCAACAGATATATCCTAAAATATCTTCAAATTCACTGTTTTATCTTTTGATGTGGGAAAAATATACACCATCTTTTAATATTCTAAGTGGCGCATGTCGCTCTAAAATTCATGACGCCACAACTCCAGTAAATTCCTGATCGCCAAAATCGTTATCGACAACGGACCTCCACCTCGCCTACACATATATGGGTCTCTCCAGATCGCAATATGGTGAAGTCATCTATATCGCCAGACCAGAGATCTTCTCCATGTGGACTTATCCTCCAAAAGGATAACATCTTTATTAGAAGTCTGTTATCATAAGACTCCTTCACCATCATTCCTCTACCTGATCAGAGTCCATCTCCGTGAGAATTTCACCTCTACAAGAGAACTATCTCCATTAGACTCCAGCTCCATCACGACTCCTATAATTGCGGACTGTTCTCCAATTGGCAACCTCCCATGTTATCTCTGATATTTTTGGAATATCTTCCCATACTTATCCTTTCGAGGAACTCGCCGTGATCCACTGACATGGCCCATTACTCCATATATATAAAGGTCGCTCTCCCATTACAAAAAGCTACACTCAACACATGTACCACAGACACTTTTACTATTGTGCTCACCCATACTGTCTTTAATTATCTCCTGATCGCCTTGGTCTGATTCATACGCCAGAGAAATTTTGAGTGGCCTCACCCCAGCCGATCACATTTGTTCATTGCTGAGCAGGTCGTCCAAGTATTTTTCGAGGTCTATCACCGAGGTCGAGGAGTAATTCTGACTGTTAGTTGCTCTCACAGATTTTTACCACAACAGTTTGGCGTCGTTTGTGGGAACGACAGTTCTCAACCTTCTATGCACCTGCGCAGCCGCTGGTTACCCAAACCAAGTGTCAGTAGCCCTTTAGATAACATAACTCGTTCTATGGCCAACACTAGCCAAGCTTTGGATCTAGAGGGCCTTCACCGTGAGATACATGATATGGCCGAACAGATAAGAATCATGAACGAGAATAACGCCCACTTAATATAATAACTTGCCGCAAATAACCCGCCACCTCCTCGCCTAGCACCTCCTCGCCACTCTCATCTCTCGGGTAACAATGAATCCCAGAGCCACCATAGTACGAGGCAGGATAGGCAACGTTGTTCTCAAAGTCCCTGCCTCCGATGAGAAAGGAGCTCATCTTCATTAGAATCACAATCATCCAACAAAACCCCAGAGCTGGAGAGCGAGGAAGCTAGGAGAGAAAGGTCTCCTCATCAGACCAATCAAGTACCTAGGCGCCGAGACAATTCTACATCCCAGAAGATCAGGGATCTGAATGCTTGCCTTGATGCCATCAATGCAAGGACCAGTGCTCCAGTAACTATAGATGCTTTAATCAGACAGACTGAGCCACCATTCACACAAAGAATAATGAGAGTCAGGGTGTCATCCAGGTTCAAGCTACCTACTCAGCTCAGAGTCTGCGAAGGAAAAACAGACCTTATGGATCATCTGGACTCGTACAACAATTTGATATCACTCCAAGGATACTCCGACGAAATCATGTGCAAGGCTTTTTCTGCCACACTAAAGGGGTCGGCAAGGTCGTGGTTCCAGAAATTATCTCTTGGAACCATTGACTCCTTTGGTGATCTGAGTAGGTTCTTCGTCGCCAACTTCATGAGCTGCAGAGTCAGGAAGAAAAACGCTTCCCACCTCTTCACCATTCACCAAAAAGAAATGGAGAACTTGAAAGATTATGTGAAACAGTATAACCAAGCCATGTTGGAAGTTAGGGATCTTAGTGACAAGGTAGTGGTAATGGCAATGATTGAAGGACTTCACCCTGGTCCACTATTCGATTCTCTTTCCAAAAATGTCCCAGAAATTTTATTCGTTCTTCAAGGTAAAACTGATAAGTATATCACCGCGGAAGAATTAGCCAAGGCCAAGTGGAGACAAAGAGGGAAAGATCATCATAAGAGAAAAGAACCTGACACAAGGCGATATGATTACAGGGACGAAATGAGAAACCTGACTGAGATTCAAGACGAACTAACAAAAGGCGACCCCGTACTCCACCTTGCCGTCCAGAATTGATATTTCCTTCTCTCAACACTCCCATTGCCCAAGTACTTACAGAAATTAAGCATGAAGAATTCATCAATTAACCCTCAAAAATCAAAACTAATCCTCAAAAGAGGAATAAGAACAAGTATTGTGAGTTCCACCGAGACCATGGCCATAACACAGAAGATTGCTTCTATCTAAAAGAAAAATAATCAACTTTATCAAAAAGGGATATCTAAGGAAGTATGTTGCTGATCGCCCACCACCAAACTCGCTAGAAAATAGATATGGCGACAACAGACCAACCACTGGTGATATACAAGTTATCCATGGTGGATTTGGATCTGGAGGATGTTCAAGTTCGTCCAGAAAAAGGCATGCTAAGAGTGCTAGTGAGCGGGCTAAAGAAATATGTAACCTCTCCTTGCCAATGATTGACATTCACCCGCCTATCACTTTCATTAATGATGATCTGAGGGGTCTACACCTCCCTCATGATGACGCCTTGGTTATTTCAGCCATCATCGCCAATTTCAACATTCAAAGGATCTTGGTTGATAATGGAAGTTCGGCAGATATCCTGTTCATATAGGCATTTGAAAAAATGAAGATAGGTTTCGACAAGCTGAACTCCTTCCATACTCCCCTGGTAGGCTTCGAAGGGAATTTGACACATTCACTCGGATGGATTAAGTTACCAGTAACCTTGGGGACAAAGCCTCATCAAACTACTATTTGGAAAGACTTCATCGTGGTAGATTGTCCTTCACTCTACAATGCGATTTTAGGTTGCCCAACTTTAGGAGAAACCAAGGCGATCACCTCAATTTACCACCTGAAAATAAAGTTTCCCACTTCAATAGGGGTAGGCGAGGTAAGAGGCGACCAGAAGGTGGCAAGGCAATGTTTCATTTCGGCTATGAAGGCTGAAACCTCCCCAGCCCCAAATGTCCAATAGCAATTACAGATCGACAATGGCAAGATGGAACCTTTGAGGGACGAGGTGGAACAGGTTATCTTATCTTGCTAGACCCTTGAGAAACTGAAAATACCAAACCCCTTGAAGAAGTTACTCTGATCTCCATACACCTAGAATATCTTGATCGCCATGTTATGATCGAAACCGAACTTACCAATGAACTATATTGCGCTTTAATAGAATTCTTGAAGAAAAACTTTGACGTCTTCGCCTGGTCACATGGCATATCTCAGGTATTGATCCTCAAGTCTCCATGCACAAATTATTCACCAACCCCGAACATCCTCTAGTTCACCAAAAAAAGAGGAAATTCGCCCCTGAGCGACTGGAAGTTGTTGAAGAAGAAGTGGACATGCTCATCAAAGCCGATGTTATTAAAGAAGCCCATTACCCAGAATGGCTAGCTAACGTTGTCGTCGCCCCTAAGAAGGGGGAAAATGAAGAGTATGCGTTGCTTTCACTAATCTCAACAAGGCGTGCCCAAAAGATAGTTTTCTTTTGCCAAAGATTTACTTGATAGTTGATGCCATGTCCAAGCATGAGCTCCTTAGCTTCATAGATGCCTTCTTAGGTTATCACCAAATAAAAATATTCCCCCCCGACGTGAAAAACACTTCCTTTATTACGGAACGAGGATTATACTACTACAAGGTCATGCTATGTGGATTAAAGAATGCTGAGGCGACATACCAGAGATTAGTAAACAATATGTTCAAGAAACTGATTGAGAAGACCATGGAAGTATGTATAGATGATATGCTCGTCAAGAGCATCAAAGCAGTAGATCACATCGCCCACCTTGAAGAAGCATTCGACATTTTGAGAAAATACCGGATGATGTTAAATCCTTTCAAATGCATCTTTAGTGTATCATCTAGAAAGTTCTTGAGATTTTTGGTGACCAAACGAGATATTGAAGCAAACCCGAATCAAATTCAGGCTCTTCTCGGGATGAGCTCACCTAGGAATATCCATGAAGTTCAGCAGTTAACTGGGCAAATTGCCGCCCTTAATAGATTTGTCTCCAAATTGACCGACAGATGTCTACCATTCTTCAAAATCCTAAAAAAAAATCAAGATTTCCAGTGGACAGAAGAATTGAAAAGAGCGTTCCAACAGCTCAAGGAATATCTCGGCTCATCACCCTTGCTTACTGTTCCTACCACGGGCGAAAAACTCTTTATGTATCTTTCCATCTCGCCAACTACGGTGAGTGCCATGCTTATCCGAGAAGAGGACCGAGTTCAAAAACCGGTGTATTATATTAGTAAGGTCTTGATGGGTGCTGAGAACAGATATTTGATCGCCTCCAGAAAGCTTCGCCGTTATTTTTAAGCTCATCCCATTACCGTACTGACTGATCAACCTTTAAAGCAAATTCTCTAACGACCAAACACCTCGAAAAGGTTTTGAAATGGTCTATCGAGCTGAGTGAATTCCATATCAATTATAAATCAAGAATTGCGATAAAGGCTCAAGCCTTAGCTGATTTCGTGGCTGAAGCCACTCTAGAACCAGATGTGACTTCCCTAGAGAGAAAATATCCAACATTGCGGAGGTCGGACGAGGATCTTGGCAGATAGATATTATTTGTAGATGGATCTTCCAATCAGCATGACTGTGGTGCAAGGCTTGTCCTCCAAACCCCGTTAGGAGAACAGATGGAGTATGCTACATGAATTGAGTTTAAAGCCACCAATAACGAAACCGAATATGAAGCTCTCCTCACCGGATTAAGGGTCGCCACGGGATTGGAAAAAAAATCCATAGACGCCTTTAGTGATTCGCAACTAGTAGTAAACCAAGTCCAAGGAGATTACCACGCCAAAGACACGCGGATGGTGGCCTATTTGGACAAAGTCAAAATTATGTCCAAGAAAATCAAAGACTTTACCATTCTCCAAATCTTCAGAGAAGAGAATAAAAAGGCTGATGCTCTGGCCAACCTCGCCTCCACATTTGATGTCATATCAAATAGAAGTTTACTTTTGGAGTTCATGCCCAATCCAAGTATTGATATCACGGAACCAGTCTGTCTAGTGGAGGCAGACCCAACATGGATGGATGAAATCATAGCCTATCTCCAGCAAGGCACACTACCAGCTGATAAACTCCAAGCTCGTCGGATCCAATACAGGTCTGCAAGGTTCTGCATTCTTCATGGAATTTTATATAAACGATCTTTTTCAGGTCCTCTTTTGAGATGCCTCCGACCTGATGAAGCTGATTACGTGATGAGGGGGATTCATGAGGGCATCTGTGGAAATCATTCGGGGGCAAGGTCACTAGTAAGAAAAGCAATTTGACAAGGCTACTTCTGGCCTTGGATGGAGCATGATGCGGCGACATACATAAGAAAGTGTGACAAGTGACAAATGCCAAGTGTTTGCTCCAATGAGCCACCTTCTTCATACTGAGATGGTGTCGATGACTAGCCCATAGCCGTTTGCCCAATGGGAAATTGACATACTCGGATCTTTACCTCAAGCTCCGTTATAGAGAAAGTTTTTGATTGTCGCCATTGATTACTTCACTAAGTGGATAGAGGCAGAGCCTCTCGCCAAGATCACTGAGAAAAATACAAGAAATTTTGTATGGAAAATATCGTTTGCCGATTCGGGATTCTCAAAGTTCTCATCTCAGACAATGCCAGGCAATTCGAAAATGATGGGTTTAGACAGTTTTGCTCGAACCTCTCTATCTCGCATCATTTATCCTCGCTAGGTCATCCCCAATGGCCAAGTTGAAGTTACCAACAAGACCATCCTAAGGAATCCAAAGACAAGACTAGAGAAATCCAAAAGCGATTGGGTAGAAAACCTGCCAAGCATACTTTGGGCATACCATACAACGAGCAAGATTCCTACAGGCGAGACACCTTACTCCATGATCTATGGGATAGAATCAATTATACTGACGAGATCAAAATGCCGAGCTTTAGGACCTCAAATTTCAATGAGAATAATGAAATTGAATTGAGACTCAACCTTGACCTCCTTGATAAAAAAAGAGAGCAAGCAAGAATACGCCAAGCAGCTTACAAGCACCAAGTCGCCAAGTAATAACCAGAGAGTCAAATACAAATCCTTCCTACCTGGTGATTTAGTCCTAAGAAAGGTCACCCTATCTACTAAGAAGCCAAACACAGGAAAGCTAGGCCTAACATGGGAAGGCCCTTATAAGGTCGTCAAGATATCTAGACCAGGGACTTATTGGCTTGAGGACATGAACGAAAAAGCACTCCTTCATCCTTGGAACACTGAACATTTAAAAAAATATTACCAATAATGCATCTGGTCGCCATAACAATTAGATCGCCTGAGCGATACAATTATAATAATCGTCAATTTATTTCAAGTAATAAAATTTCTTCAGTTTATTTTAATCGTCACTATTTGTCAATATATCACCAATTGTAAGTTTTATATCACAAAAATCAAGATCTCCAGTTCGTTATAAAATGACAAAGGTATCTTGATCGCCATTGTGAATGTCGCCAATATCAAGATCGCCGATTCGTTATAAAATGACGGAGGCATCTTGAAAGCCAATGTGGATATCGCCAAAATCAAGATCGCCAGTTCATTACAAAACAACGGAGGCATCTTGATCCCCAATATGGATATTGCCAATATCGAGACCGCCAAATCGTTATAAAACGATGGAGGCATCTTGATCGCCATTGTGAATGTCGCCAATATCAAGATCGCCAATTCGTTATAAAATGACAGAGACATCTTGATCGTCAATGTGGATATCGTCAAAATCAAGATCGCTAGTTCGTTATAAAACGACGGAAGTATCTTGATCGCCAATGTGGATATCGCCAAAATCAAGATCGTTAGTTCATTACAAAATGACGGAGGCATCTTGATCGCCAAGTTGGATATTACCAATATCAAGAATACCATATTGTTATAAAACGACGGAGGCATCTTGACATCGCCAGTTCGTTATAAAACAGAGGCATCTTGATCGCCAAGTTGGATGTCGTCGAGATCGAGATCCCCAAATCGTTATAAAACTGCGGAGGCATCTTGATCGCCATTGCAGATATCGCCATTGAAGATATCACCATTATCAGGAGGTCGCCACAATCAAAGGTGCCCATTTATTGCAAATGCATTTGGTTGCCAGTCGCCAACTTAGCTAATAATTTTGTCGTATCAATTATCAAACTTATTCATGCAAAGTGCTAGGTAATTGACGCCAGTACGAACATAAATTACACAAGTGAGGAATTAAAATACTCGTTCATTAAAAATGAGTTACACGTCGCCATTACAAAAAAAAAAATCAGGAGGGAGGGGGATTAGTATCGCTTTTATCCTTCTTGCCAGTCTCCTCGTTCACTCCCTCCCCTTCTTCGTCCTTGTCTTCCTTAGTGAGCAAATCAAGATCGAGACCCATGCTTTCCAAGTCAATGGCGAGCTCGAGGTGATGGTGATAAAGCTGCCGCTTACAAAAATCAAAACCTTCGCCAAAGTACTTTGAAGCAGCATCTTCAACTGCCCCTAAAAAATTTGACAAAGATTTAAACTCTTCCACAACAGATGTTTTAGCTTGGGTCACGGTTTCCCTCAACTCCACCACTAAAACCCCAGACTTTTCCAACTTGTCGGCAAGATTGTCCTTTCCTAATGTGGAAAAATTTAGTGACCGTCCGATCCAAGGACAGTTGTCTTATTTTTTCCTGGTCCGCAGGAGGAATCACTCCTCGGAGAATCTTCTCGGCTATGGAAGGGCTGCCAAGAATGGAAGTCCTAGGACCGAGGACAATGCCCAAGGATGGTGAGCTCCCTTCCTCGGGCTTCGAAGAAGTAGTGGCCTTTGGGCATTCACTAGGCCTAGTTGCCTCTTTTTTTGGGCTTCAGTGCGGTGGCGGACTCCTTTCATGTGAGGCTATCTTCAAGTTTGCCTTCCTTACTGGGCGAGCTGGAGGGATCATCCCTTGAACATTTTTCACCAATTACCACCCCCTTAACGGGAGTAGACTTTTTCGCCGAGCTTTCGCGGAGCTTTCGCCCTTGGCTCTCTCTACTTTCTCGTCAAGCTTTTTTAGGTTTATTCTCTTTGACATAACTGCAAAGTAATGCACGAATATCAGACACGAAACTACGAACGATAAGAATAGACAAGAATCTATACCATCCGATTTAAACTCGGGAGGTAGTCCGGAATCCACCAAGATTCTGATGTCAGGCCCGAGTTTGAGCCCAAGACAATCGGTGAAAAGTCTAAAATGCAATCTCAAACTTTTTCCCCTGACCATCTTAGCAAGGTTAGATCAGGGATATGAGGTAGAATCATCTTCAGTTCCTTCCTAAGGGTTCCTAGGTATTCTACTGATTCATCTCGAGAATAGTTGTCTAGCTAGATGTGTTCACCACGGGAAGGATGAGACTCACTCGCAACGCCCAACAATGTTGATGTTACATGTCCAAGTCGCTCTTCGCCCCTGGTCCCAGATGCCATAGACTTGGGAGAACCGAAAACCCAACGAAATGATTTCAATCCGAGGAGCACGGGGACTAAAAATTGCCCTTGTTGCTCTAACGATTTGAAAATCTCGTCAAAGAGTTCCTGCTCGTTCTCGTATAACCTGGATAGGTCATTACAGTTTTTATCTAAAAAACACTATAGAATATTAGTTCTTTGAATACTTTAAAAATAAATAAATAAATAAAATTTCTAATTAAATTAAAAATAACTTGGAACATTCCATGATGTCGGAACCCTTAAAACGCAATTCTCAAGAAGCTCCCAGCCATCCCCAGAGACAAAAAAGAATTTATTTTTCCACCACTTGACATTGCTAGGGTATCCTCAGAGGAGGGTCTTCTTGTACCTCGCCTTGAAGTACAACCATCCTTGATCCGGTTTAGGGTTATTATTAAGGCTAAACAGATTCCTAAACTCAGAGAGGGTCATAGAATATTTAAATGCTCGCCATAATGCCATGGCACAAACGATACTTCGCCATGCGTTGGGGACAAGTTGAGCAGGGCAGATATTGTAAAATATTAAAATTAATCTAATAGTTGGATGAGTAGAAAAGCGAAGGCTCGCATGAAAAGAGGCCTCATAAAAGGCCACCTCACCAGGGCGAGCTGAAGTTATAGTTTCATTCTCCTCAAGAAGTCTAATCTGTACGCTTCGAGAAAAAGAGTAAGTCTCTCTAAGTAGATCTAGCTCTTCAGGGGTCATAATATTGGGGGGGGGTTTCCATGGAGGGATGAATAGCGACCAAGGGGGCGACCTCAGGGACTGGGGTTCCTCCATGGGTGATTTAGGAGATTGTTTTACCTCGTCAGTAATATATGACGATCCTTCTTCTAGGTGGTCGGCTATCCAATAGGGCAAGGAATCCAAGTCTGATGGACTGACTACTTTAGGCTTATGGGACATAAACTACGAAAATGAAAGTAGAAACTAAGTCAAGGTACTTACTGTGCTAAAAGGCAAGAAGGCGACCACAAATGGAGGGGAGGAGAAAATCGAAACAGTAGCAATAGTTTGGCAGAAGAAGCAAAAAGGTCTAAATTAATGGATGGGTCCCCCTATATATAGGAGACTCCAAGGGTTGAGAACCATCTGCTCCAACGTCTAAGATCGCGCGACCTTTTGAATCTCGAGCTCATAACCTCATTTCCTGCCAAAAGCCTTCTTTAGTGAGCCACCTTTCCTGCCAAAAGTCACCATAAATGCGCCGTCGTTTTGCCCTGACTTTATTATAGTAATTAATGCCCTTATCCACGTGACCAACCGAAAAGGCGCGTCATTATTATATGCCTACGTGATTAAAAGGTTGTCACTTCAATGGTTACTCAAAGATCCCGAATGCTTCGGCACTTCGAGTAGGGGGCTACTGATGTGGAAAAAATATACACTTCTTAATATTCTAAGTGGCGTATGTCGCCCTAAAATTCACGACGCCACAGCTTCGGTAAATTCTTGGTCTCCAAAATCGTTATCGACAACAGACCTCCACCTCGCCTACACATATATGGGTCTCTTCAGATCGCCATAGGGCGAAGTCATCTATATCGTCGGACCAGAGATCTTCTCCATGAGGACTTATCCTCCAAAAGGATTCCATCTCTATTAGAAGTCTGTTATCATACGACTCCTTCTCCATCATTCCTCTACCTGATCAAAGTCCATCTCCGTGAGAATTCTACCTCTACAAGAGAACTATCTCCATTAGACTCCAGCTCCATCACGACTCCTATAATTACGGACTGCTCTCCAATTGGCAACCTCCCATGTTATCTCCGATATTTTTGGGATATTTTCCCATACTTATCCTTCTGAGGAACTCACCGTGATCCACTGACACGGCCCATTACTTCATCTATATAAAGTCCGCTTCCCCATTATAAAAAGGCATGCTCAACACAGGCACCACAGACACTTTTACTATTGTGCTCACACATACTCCCTTTAATTATCTCTTGATCGCCTTGGTCTGATTCATACGGTAGGAGTTTTGAGCGGCCTCATCCCGGCCGATCATGTTTGTTCATTGCTGCGTAGGTCGTCCAAGTATTTGCCGAGGTCCAGCGCCGAGGCCAAAAAATAATTCTAACTGTTGGTTGCTCTTCCTGATTTTTACCACAACATCTTTAACTCTCTACAATCAATTAGGCACCAACTCCAAATAGGGTTTAACCACTTTGACCAAGTTTTACTTTACTTAATGGGTTCCTCTAGGAAAGTTATTCAAACGGACTAAAAAAATACAATCCAAACAACAGATATAACGTAATCTAAAAAATATTATAATATGCAATATTTGACCAACGAATTGGTGTTTTATTAATTCCGGATTTGACCACGAATTGTGGTTATAAAAATAATTGAGATATTTTAGCCAATATATCCCAACATGAAATTAGTCTACCTCTATTGGCATTATGCTTGGATTTATGGCACCTTTGTGCATTATCTGTTTTGGTCCTACATGACTCAAAGCAACCCGCTTTACAGTACGAGGAACTGTAAAGGGAACCTGGTAAGCTAAGGGTTTTAAATGCGGTTCAATAGGGGTTGGCTCACACTATTGCAATTTAAGTTAATTCGACATGTAAGAGAGTTTTTTTTCTAATAATTAGGCGCCCAGTAAAATATAGTTCATGGTTAACCAAGTTAATCACGTAGAAACAAATTTCAACGAGCATTATGACTAATTTTTGCATACTTTTAATCTTAAACTTCATTTTTTTTCTAGAATTCAGTTCATTATATTTGATTTTTACCAACTACGGATGACTTTCAACAAATACATAGAATAAAATTTTGGAATTGCTTCACGTCTCTAAGTTCACTATTTTGGAAGAAAGTTTTCCGTATAACGTAAGTTTCAAACATAAATTGTTTATGTATTTAGCATTTTCTGGTAACAATAGTGTAAATACCCAACCTTTTTCTAAATATAATTAAATGTTTATATTGTTTCTATATGCTATATATATATACTAGTAATTGCCCATGCCCACGGGCACTACCAAAAAAAAAAAAACCAAATAGTCAATGTGATTGCTCCCTGCCTTTGAACTTCCTGCCATTTACAATATAATTTTTATTATGCGCAGTATTTTGGTCACTCCATCAAAAAGTTATATCCTATGAGGAAAACAACATTCAGCTGAAAAAGAATATTTTAGGTACCCTGTCAAATTGTCAAAGTGTTCTTATGCAACGTTATCACACAAAACAATAACAAAATGCTAAGCAAATCCAGTAGAACTCCAACATCGAAAATTAAAACCCAAGAAGCCCACGGGAAACAAAAGAAACATCAATCCCAGATCAATAAACCAGGACTTTAAGATCAAATAAATCATTCTAGAGCTGGGCGAAAAGATATACATCAATTGAGAAAAAAGTTGTACAGATTTGAGTGCAAAACAATACATCCACTGAGGAAAAAGTGATACCTGAGAAAAATAATAGTGTCGACTGCTAAAACACTTTGAAAAAGTACATAACTAAAACTGCTCACTGAGGAGAATAACTCAGGTTTAAGCCGAAAAATACGAATCTGCGCAGCATTAAAAATAATTTACTGTTCCAATTCCAGACTGCACTCATTACATTTTATCATTTTTTTTGCCAAAATCAATCAACAAAGGGAACTTCACCATCCCACTTTGGTCTCCAGAAATAAGGAGCCGCAATTTGCAATTAAAATATGGAGCCGTCCGCACTACACCACTTAAAGAAAAAAACCCCTGACTCGGCAATTATAAGGTAGCATAGAATAAGCACAGGCAGAAAATAGACTAACTGTTCAGTATTAAAAACTAAAAAACTGGCAAAGAAATTTAAGTTTTTTTAAACCGGAAATGATTTATCAATTTGAGTAGAAGAAGATATTCAATGCAGTTGTTTCTAATCATTTCTCTCTGCATTTGCAATTGGATATATTCTCAATTTGGATACATCTGTTTTGGTTCCCAAGAGCAAAAAGGAAAAAAATTAAACCATACTAAACCAAACAATCATATCAGAGTACACAACATTGCGGAACCTAAAATCTTATATTTATAAATTAATGGTTCACTTATAATTTCCCAGCAAACAACTAATGGGTTAAAAGTTTCCTACTGAAACCCACCAACCTTTCGATTGCAAAAGGGCATAAGTATTGGATTTTTTTCCCTCACAAAAAAGGGTATAATCGAAAAGTTGAACTGAAAATAACAAAAAAAAAAAAAGTTAGAAAAGTTTGAACCCACCCAGATCTCAGTACAAACCATCAAAAACATGTGCTTTTGGATGAATCCCAAAACCAACTCGTCGCACAAACAAATTGATTATGCCGATTCTAGAAAAACACACCTTCTTAGTGGTGCAACTCTTGCTCATGCCGACGCCACGATAATAGCTGGCTCTCTGATTCAGGCGGATCCCATAATCTGAGAAAATCAGCTAAACCCAAAAATACATACACACAATCGTGCTCAAACAGTTTCATATCAATTCAAAAAAAGCATACACAACTTCACAGAGGCTTATTATCATACACTTGCAGCGCATACATAATTAACTACACCAACAGGCACAGGTTCACATTGTTCACCATCAACACTCAGTGAAAATTGTTTCCAAAACAAATGGAGAAATCTTAGACACCATCAACACTCAGTGTCAAGATTAAAGCCAATAGTTTCAAAAAAAAAAGCCATAATAGTAAAAATAGAGAAATCAGTGCACAGGACAAAAAATACCAAGGTTTCTCTCTAGCATTAACCCAAACAGCTTGTGGGCATGCCGAGATGAGGCTGCAAAATCAAAGCACTTAACCATCCCTCACCCTTAAACTAACAGATTTGAATGATAAGACATTTCTCAGTATCTCCATTTAGAATGCACACATACACATATATACATTTGAGAAAGCCCAAGGAATAAGGAAACTAAATTATTCTAAATAACTGGCTATCCTAATTTAGAAGATTCCAAGAATAAATCAAATATACACCAAATATTCTAAATATTTAATATAGATCTGTTATCCCCCCTCAAGATGGTGCTCTAGTGGAGACACCAATCTTGAGAAAAATGTCCTGGAGCCGGTAACGAGAGAGCGGTTTGGTTAGTGCATCTGCCAGCTGATCTGCAGAAGAAACATGAGAGACTCAAAGGCGACCACTTTGCACTAGTTCACAAACAAAGTGATAGTCCATAGCGATATGTTTCATACGAGAGTGGAAGACCGAGTTCGCGCATAAATACATTGCACTAATGTTGTCACTATAAATAGCCGATGGAACATTGACCGAGACACCAAGCTCTTCAAGTAGAGAACATACCCACTGAAGTTCTGTAGCAGCAGAGGCAATTGCCCGATACTCAGCTTCAGTGGAAGAGCGAGCAACAAAACGTTGCTTCTTTGAACTCCAAGAAATAGGATTAGGACCAAGAAAAATAATATAGGCACCTATACAGATACGATCATCAAGATCACCCGCCCAATCGGCATCACAAAAGGCATGAAGAGACAGAGAGCTATGGTGCTACAGTCGAATACCATAGGATCGTGTACCATTGAGATACCGAAGAAGATGCTTAATAACACCCCAATGATGAGTCGTCAGAGCATGCATGAACTAGGATAGCTTGTTGATAGGAAAGGCGATGTCAGGACAACTGATGAGAAGATATTGTAAGCTACCAACTGTTTGATGATAAAGCGTTGCAACCGCAGGTGGAGAACCATCATGGAGCTGAAGGGAAGAGGATGTGGCTAGCGGCGTCTGAACAGGTTTAGAATTTTCCATATTGTGCTTGGTAAGGATATCCAGGAGATATTTCTACTGAGTGAGGCGTAGGCCCTCTGAACAAAAGACAACCTCAACACAAAGGGAATAGGATAAAGTACCTAGATCTTTGATCGAAAAATGGGAACCCAACTGAGCAACAAAGTTCTAGACAACCATATCATCACTCCCCGTAAGAATCAGGTCATCAACATACCAGAAGATACATGGTAGTCTCCCCATGACGATAAATAAATAGTGATGCATCTGACATGGAGTTTATAAAATCAATCGCAAGAAGAAAGCAACGTAATTCATTGTACCACACTCGAGGAGCTTGTTTAAGACCATGGATGGCTTTGTTAAGTTTGCACACATAGATGGGAAGATTAGGATCAACAAATCTCGACGGTTGAGACATAAAGACATCTTCATCTAGTGGACCCTGAAGAAAAGCATTATTAACATCCATCTGATGGAGAGACCAGCATCGGGAAATTGCTAAGGAGAGAAGAACCCAAACTGTGGTGGGTTTAGCCACTGGGCTAAACTTGTCATGATAATCAAGTCCTGGTCATTGATGAAATCCCTTCGCTACAAGCCGGGCCTTGTAGCGATCGATGGTGCCATCGGGTTTCTACTTGATACAGAAAAACCATTTACAACCAACTATATTGTTAGACATATCAGGAGGTGCCAAGTCCCAAATACCATTGCGAAGTAGGGCATCGAACTCTTTGGACATAGCTGCACACCATCGTGAATTTTTTAGAGCTTGGGTATGAGAGGTAGGTTCGGTGGTATTCAGTTCGGTAGCAACGGTGAGGCTATACTTTGGGTTCAGTTTGACAATGTTATTCTTGGATCGAGTTACCATTGGGTGGAGAGAAGTGGGAAGTGGGAGATTAGATGAGTCACTACAGGGAGGATTTTGGTGGGCATCATTAAGAGGGGAGATCACTGGAGATATCTCATCGGAAGTGGTATGCGAAGACGGCGAGAGATCTCTGGATGTAGGATTGGGAGGCAAATTGGGCAGGGTAACTTCAATAGTAGGTGGGGGCAGAGGAACTAGCAAAGGATAACCTGGCACAGAGGCCCCCTCGGCCCCCTCAGACGGTACCACATCCGGCAATCCACCGTGGAAATCAACACCAACGTTGGGCAAAGAGGACAATTGAAAAGGGAACCCAGACTCGACAAACACAACATGACGAGAGACATAAATTTTTTGAGATGACATATCACAACAAAAGTAAGCACTTTGAGTAAGGGAATAACTAAGAAATGCACATGGACGAGAGCGAGATTCCAACTTGTGAGATGTGTAGGGACGTAGCCAAGGATAACAAAGACACCCGAACACCCGAAGTTTGAAGAAGTTAGGAGGAGTTTGAAAGAGACACTCAAAGGATGATTTCATGAATAGGTTTCGTTTGGGCATACGATTAATGAGATAGACAGCGGTAGCAAAGGCAAAGGGCCAAAATGAGGAAGGGATGGACGCTTGGTGAAGTAATGTTAGACCGGTTTCAACAATGTGGCCATGTCTGCATTTTGAAAAAACATTATTTTCAGGTGTGTGAGGTGGGGTGGTCAAATGGGAGATACCATGAGTTCCAAGAAAATCTCTGAGAGTTATATATTCCCTACTATTGCCTGTGTAGAGAATGACAATAGGGCGATTGAAACGTTTTTCCACAAGTGATTTGAAGCATTTAAATATAGTCAGAATATGGGATTTATATTTAAGTGGATAAAACCAGATAGACTTGGTATAATGATCAACAAAAATCACATAATATTTATAACCATCACATGATAAAATCGGAAAAGTCCAGACATCTAAAAACACCAAATCAAGAGGATAATTGGATACAAGTGAGGAATCATGAAAGGGTAATTTGTGGCTTTTAGAGCATAGACAAGCATTACAGTAAAAATTACTCGATGTACTAGAAGAACAGGACATAGACTTGGACAATGACAAATGACGCAAGACTCTGTTGGAGGGATGACCTAAACGACTATGCCATAAAGAAAACGATTCATGGGATGTAGAAAAAAACGATGGTGACGCCGACATGCCCAACGAGGGAGAACAAGAGTAGATACCGCCTTTAAGTGGACCTTGATGTAGGATGGCCCCCGTGCGAGGATCTTTCACCTGAAAGTGTGTGGGAGTAAAAACAACAATAACATTATTATTTTTGCAGAGTTGGGAAACAGATAACATATTTTTGGTCATTGAAGGCACACATAGGGCATTTGAAAATTTAAGTAAAGAAGGATTATAAGGTGGAGAGAAAGAACCTATATGGGTAATGTTCAAGCCTACACTGTTGCCGACGATGACATCGTCTGATCCCTCATATGAAGCATGGAGTGAGAGATTAGCAAGATTTGTTGTCACATCATGTGTGGCACCCGAGTCTAGAATCCATTCAGATGAGGATGAAGCGAAAGAATGGGTTGCAGCGTTGGCTTGAGGAGAGGCATATTCGAGCCTATTCTGAGTCCGTGGTGCCACCGAACTAGTCCACAATAAATGTTTGAGGGTTGGGCACCTCTTAGCAGAATGTCCTTGTTATTCACACAATTGGCAGCGACCAAGGTAAGGACGAGGGCCACGTTGACTCTGTGTCTGATGTGGTCGGGGAGTCCATGTCCCAGAAGGGCGAAAAAGACTAGTTTGTGGCGAATCTGTGTGGCAATTATTCGGCCTATACGGTGGTCCAGACTTAGCAGCTGCATTGGCGATAATCGGGAGGGTTATTTGGTTGTCTTTCCTAGCGGCAAGGTGGGCTTCGTGTTTGAGAAGCTTCTCGTGCAATTCTTCAAAGGAGATCGCCGCCTCTCGTGCTTAAATAGCATTGGCAAGTTCTGTATAGTCCGCATAAAGACCATTAAGAATCTTGATGGTAAGATCCTCGATGTCAACTGGAGCATTCATCATTGCAAGTTCATCCACTTTTGTCTTAATGTTTTGCAATAAACTCAGTGATCGTCTGGGAGCCTTTGATCGGGTTACTTAGTTGAGTTTTCAAATGGGTTATGCGACCACGCGTCGGTTTACCATATGTGAGGGCCAAGGTCGACCAAGCATCGCGAGACGTTTGGGCGGTTGCAATAAAGGAAATCAAAGTCGGAGACAACGAACCAAGTATAGCATTCAAGAGGAGTTGATCTTGACGGACCCATGTGTGATGAGCGGGGTTAACGGTTGTGACATCATTGACCTTGATGGCTTGTTCAGGACATGGGTGTGTGCTGTCGACAAATCCAAGCAGATCATAGCCGGTGAGAAGAGTTGAGAATTGTAGGCACCACAAAAAATAATTCGAGGCAGTAAGTTTCAATGGAGTTTGCGCAACAACATTGAGTGCAATGATGGTGGACGTGGTGTGCTTATCGGTGGGATTAACGTCTGTAGTGTCCGGTTGAACCATGACTGCAGCAGCTGTGGATTAGGCCGAGGGAGAAGCGTGTGCTGATAAAGGTTGTGATTCCATGATGACAGCAGCACTAAGCAAGCAACAATGGTGATGAAAGAATGAGATAAAAAATTATGCTTTGGTGTAGGCGTGAGTCAATGGCTCTGATACCATAATAGACTTGAATGAAAAGATATTTCTCAGTATCTTCATTTAGAATGCACACATACACATATATACATTTGAGAAAGCCCAAGGAATAAGGAAACTAAAATATTCTAAATAACTGGTTATCCTAATTTAGAAGATTCCAAGAATAAATCAAATATACACCAAAGATTCTAAATATGTAATATAGATCTGTTATAAACATAGCTCAGCACTTGATGGGATGTTACACAACAAATAAAAAAAAGAGTATAAATAGAGAAAAGAGTTTCAGAAACTGGGCACTACGCAATTCAAAAAGATTAATTAGAAAAGCAATAGAAAATCAACAAAATAAGTAATTACCATTCAGAGAGAGCTTTAATTCAGCAACATTGGACGAAACTGAACCCAATTCGTTCTAAAAAAAGGAAAGATTAGAAATAATATGAAGAAGAAATAGAGTGAAAGAGAAAGTATAATTTTCACAGTCGAAACCATAGTCGAGAAAAGAGTAATCATAAATCTATGTTATTCAATCTATGTTCTTGAATCTATGTAGAGTAATTAATTCAATGTTATTCAATCTATGTTCTTGAATCTATGTTATTCAATCTATGTCAAACCCATTTGGGTTTGATTTGTTTATTCAATTTCTACTCTTATTTTTTTTGTTAGTTACATATGAATGTTTGTGTTTTCTGTAAATCCATTTGGATTCAGTTCAATCATGCTCCAGGTTTTTGTAAAGTTGTTTTTTCTGGCAACTTTTTTTTATATACGGGATGATATAGAATGAAGTGATCGATCAATATCATCTGGACCCAACACTACCTTGATTCTTTGGTATTCTTCTTGCTGGACGAAGGATGATGAGCTCATGAGTCACCTTTGTGGCAGAAAAATCAGAGGGGAAGTGGAAATAGAAGACGTGATGAAGCTTTTTGAAACGCAAAGCAAAGCGGTTGCAAGGAAGCACAAACCTATTATTTGCCAGGATTTCATCTTTCTTGCTGTCTAAATTACTTGCAAATTCGTCTCTTTCTTTGTTATTTTTTTCTCGTTTTTCTTTGATGAAGTGGAAACCTTTCTATATCCAAGAAAAAGAGTGGATAGCATACCCAAATATATATGAGCCTCTATACAATGTGTGTGCTGCAGAAATGAAAAAAAGAAAAACAGAGCAGAAAGAAAAACAAAAATAGAGAATAGAGAAAAGAGTTATCTGAGTAGAAATGAAAAAGAAGCTTCTTATGGACTGGGAGGAAAGCAACAATGGTGGTCTGAACAGAGAGAGAAAGATGGCAAAGCTCTTGAGTTCTCGAGCTCTTGAGAGGTGGCGTGGAAAAGATGAAAGAGAGGTTGATTTGCGACATTGATGGTGCATGGAGGCCCATTCTTGAGCCGTCCCATCTCTCTTGGAGCCTCATTCTTGAGTCGTAACCCTAACAGCAGTAGGTGGCATGTGAGAGAGAATAGATGGCGTGTGAGGGTATTTTTTTTTGGTGTGTTTCTAAAATCAATCTTGACCGTGTGTTTAAAACTAAATCAATCTCAGCCATTGGATAAAGAAGCGATAGTTTTATAGGGAAAAAAATAATCTCAGGTGAAATCTCAATCGTTGAATTAACTCAAATGGATTACGACCATAGATAGCAAGAGGTAGATTTGAGATTCAAAATAAATTGTGATTTATATTATATATATTGTTTTTGTTACAATTTGGCCGTAGTGTGGTAATTAGGGTTTAGTTTAAACATTTTATGCATATTTTATAGTTTAATTCCTTCAATTGATAGGCTAAAGTTGTTAACTCGGTTATTTCATGATATCGTGTGCAAGGTGTTGGTTTTGGTGATTGTAGGTAATATGCGTTAAACAATGATTTGCATGTGTTTCAAGGAAGGGTTAACACTTGTATGAATCAAATAGAGTACATAAGAAGTCCCGAGGTAAGAGAAAGGAGAGAGGAGACCAAATGATCAAAAAAGTTGCTGAAAACCAAAAGGTGTACCGGTACTAGGATAAAGGAGGTACTGGTACAGTTTTGTTCCCAATATTGGTATCCCAAGATCAGTGCATTTTTTACCGATACCTCCTAAAGGTGGTACCGGTAGAGTTTCTCAGCAGAGTAAACGCAAAAAGACTGAATTATCCTTAATGAAAAAGGCATTAATGTAAAATCACTAGGGGCGGTTAGTTGCCTACAAATAAGTGTAAGTAGCTATAGTTTGGGAGGATCAAGTCATTTTCTTAGATTTTATTCTTAGATTAGGTCCTTCTCTCTCTACTTTCTCTCTGTAGTTCATGTACAAATTCTACAAATTGAAGTTCATTTCAAGTCTGATTTCAATTCCATTTGAAGTTCTGAGTTTGTAAAACTTTCCTCTACGTTTATTTGCATTCAATTTCAGGTTTTGTTGTTCAATTCAAGTATTTATTCATTAATTGCATTTTGTGATCAAGTTTGGATTTTTAAGAATTTGATTACCAATTTTTAATTGCTTTCATATATTCATTGTTGCATGTCGTTAATTGTGTAATTCAAGTTCAATTTCTTATTTTGAACATTGCATTCATGTATTTTTATATTTTGTTGATAAATTTTACTATGTATGAGCATGTTAGCTTAGTTTTCTTAGGCCAATTTAAGGGGAGATCTGTAACTATGATTTAGATATGTTCTAGAATCTTCTCTCATATTCATTGTATTCATTTTCATGTAATGTAGATGAATTATTGTTGGTGAATTTTAGCTCAAAATTGAGGATTGTACATACGTAGATTGATTTGTTAGAATTGTATTGACTCTTACAAGCATGACTTATTTTTCTACATCCTACGTAGTTTGTTTAAATGTCTATTATACGGACATTCACTAGAATTATACATATAAATGAATTATTGTTGGTGAATTTTAGCTCAAAATTGAGGATTGTACATACATGTAGATTGATTTGTTGGAATCGTATTGATTCTTTCATGCATGACTTGTTTTTCTGCATCCTACGTATATTAAAAAGAGAAGGAATTAGGCAATTTAGATTGTGGTTTGGATTGATCCTTGAATTAGCCTTGTTTTCATATCTTGTTACTTGTTTTACTCACTCAACTACTACTACTCACAACAAATTACACCCCTACGATCACAACCACTGATCTACCATTGATACCCTGGCCTGCTCAATCCGTTGCAACTAGATCCCTGTGAAAAAATGACATAGGTTTTTACCAAGTATTATGTTGATCCCTAACTCTACGCTTGGAGTTGCATTTGATGTAGGAGAGTAAAAGAAACAAGCAAAGCTTTATATCTGCATCAAGAATTTCATGGCAAACTAGTAATGTTGGTATATGTAACTCACACGAGCCTTTCACTTATGATGTTTTACCATTTTTCAGGAGATGAGCCTTAGTTGTGATGTTGGAAACTTAATTTAATTTGAGTTCGCAAGTCCCAAAATGCCTGTCTAGATTTGTAATTATGAACCCAATATTGTATTTATTCAGTAATTTTTGTAAATCAATTATTTTGAGCTTTGTCCGTGTATGAATTGACTATGTTCTATTTTGGTAGACACCCAAAATTTTTGGAGATTATTTTGCCTTCTGCTAAGCACTTTATTTCATCAACATCGTTTTAAATCAGAATGTATTTCAAAGCCAGATCAGTTAGGCTTGAGGTGGAAGTCGTTCACTGGCCGGTGACGACCATTTTCTACCAGTCCTGAGTTTGGGTAGTCACAAATAGTCCACGCCTCTTATAGCACCCAACTCTTCCCTAGCACGTACAATCCTCACCCCATTATGCGTGCACCAAACTTAGGATCAATTTATAAAATGATGTTTCTTGACTTTTTATGTCATTTCTACAGTTAAGTGGCAAAAGGCAAACATCCCTATTGTTTCAATTATCCTTTTCTTGGTCCGTTTGTGAAAATTATACGAGATTTGGAGTAGATCGATTTTCCAAAAGAAATTTTCCTCGACTTTCAATAAAATCTCTAGGTTGAGATCTAAATTTAAGTTAAGGAACAAAAGGCATATATATAAGTCCAATGAAGTGGAAGTCAATGGCGAGTATTTGCTGGGATCTCTTTTGTTAATCTATTCCTAATTTGACCGTTTCTCATTTTTTGTTATTTGTATGCAAGTATGCAACAAAAACACTAAAATTCAAATATGCCCACGGATAACCACACATATCACACGCATACAAATAAACATATAAATTACGTACAAAATAGAGATCGGGTACTATTGATGGAACTGAATGGGGAGGCGATTTAAGTAAGCCCAAATTTCATTGTCGAAACCAGTTTGTTTACCCTCCTAAATATTTGATTCTCTGAGCCTACGAAAGAACTCATCGTACGCTGAGCTTCCTTCTCTGCTGTCGAGAAATTTGATTACAAACATGTGAACAAGGCAAAATATTCATACTGTGGACTGCTACTTCCAGACTATAATGTGTACCTTTGTATTTGGATCAATCGAAAAACAACAATAAGCTAGTTGAGGATCATCATATGACCCAGATGCAACTTTAGTCTCAGATTTTAGAAGTTGAGGATCAATTTCCCAGACATCAGTCCCATTGTTAGGTATTGTCAAATGATCAGGTTCATGTTTGAACCCCGACTGCTCCAACACAGCCAAGGAGATAGCAGGCAATGGTTCGGCCAAGACAGCTTCTGCACAGCAACATAAAATGCCTAGTTAATAATCAATTCTTACCAATTATCAATAAGTAGCATGGAGAAGGAAAATTCATTCAACACAAAAAAAAATTTAGGTGGGTAATGGAATTTTGACATATTCCAAGCACAACATGCATTGATTAAGATTAAGCAAATTCTACCTTGTTTAGTAGCGTTGCACATTTTAAGGCAGATACCTTATGTTACACAAACAAGAACATCACAAAAACACAAAGCATACACTCTTGGTAGAGGTGGTAAATGGACGGGTTGAAGTAGGTTGCGAGTTGAATAAGAAAGTAGCGACTTAAATGTGAGCGGGTCAAAAATGAGTCAAGTCATACCCATGAACCAAGCCAAACCCATTTTTTCCCTTTTTTCTCATTTTTTAATCCCTCTCTCTCTCTAAGCCATCTTTCATGAAAAATCAACAATTTTTCATTTTTTTGGCTAGATTTTAACCTATCCTTTCTTAAATTTTTAAAAAAGAATTATATGCCCTAGTGATTTGACAATACCTTAGCTTACTAAATGGTTTGTGTTTTTAAAAAATTAATTGCTTGATTCCACACTAACAAAACAAACTAATGTATTTTACAAGTACTTATGTTATATTACGTTACTTTAGTTTCTAAAAGAAGAACAACTATCTTAGCCCCATTTGGGATAAGTTTTTCAGTTTTTTTAATTGCTTTGATTTCCGAGTTTTTTTGTATTTCATGTCTTTTTGTAACCCTTTGATCAAAATTATATACTTTTTTGGTCTCTTTTGGTGAGAGAAATCCGAAAATGTAAAAAAATCATATAATTTGGGAAAAAAATCACTAAAGATAAAAAAAAAATATTTTATCCCAAAAAAATCTAAAAACAGTTTCTTTTTGTTTTTATTAATCTTTTTTCCATATTAAATGAAAAGTTTTACATTTTGGATTTTTCTCGTCAAGAAGAACCAAAACTGTATAAAATTTTGATCAAACGGTAAAAAAATTCACTAAAAAACAAAAAATTCGAGAATCGAACAAGCTAAATATTATATTAATGTATAACTTAGAGTTACCATAATTCATTCACCCATGGACTAGCGGATTGAGAACTGGATTGCACGATCCAAACTGTGGATCGTTGGTGATCTGGATCGTGCATTCTAGCTCGACGAACAAAGTAACAAAAAGGCCAATACCCGTGGCTACTTCATCAACTCTAGTGAATTGAATGAGATCTCAATGGTCTCAAATTTCTAGCTCCATCAGTTCTTTGTTATTGCAACCTTAACTATATTACTTTGAATCTTGGATCATTTTGATATTAATATTACTGGATAGAGTAACTATTTTTTAGTATTCATATTAATTTAAATGCCTAAACTTTTATAATAACATTGAAAAAAAATATGAAATGTTAAATTTTGATACCATAAACTAAGTCTTGCATGTACTCAATTGTGTTAGGTGCAAGTAAAATTAAAAGATCTAAAAAGTTATTCCACATTCCAAATAAACGTATTTCATTCTGAATAAGCAATCCAAATAAACTTAATCCTATCGTACCACATTCAACATGATTTGGTGTACCACGTTTCTGTCCCTGACCCCGTCCCCGTTCTGCGTTCCAATGGCATAACTGCTCTAACGAAGTCCAAGAAACAACTCTAATGTATACTAGAAATAGGAGAGTCAAGACCAACGTATTCGCATGATGGTTGAGGTCAATGAGGTACTCCCTCATTAAATTTGATGCATGGGTTCAAGTCTTACAGATCATTCAAAGTTCTACTCCATAAACAAAACATCATAAAAGAGATTGAAATAGTAAAAAATCCACAAGGTCAAGGGATTAATTCAAGATAACCAAATATAAACTTAGGGGCCATTTGGGTTAAAATTTCAACCCCTCCCCATACACCATTAAACCCATTAATGGTTAATAAAGTGGATGTACTATTTTAGCAGTTGGGATAAAATGGAACGTGAGATTACATACCGTTATTGTATGGCACAATGCAACCTTTAGTAAACTCAAACAAATTATGGAGCCTATATTGTAAATAAAATATAAGGGAAAAAACTCAATCTCCAACAATTCCTTTTCTAATACAGTTTGATGCTGAGATTCCTCCTGAAAGTCCACAGCAACTCGGCTAAACTTTCACAACTAATTGA
Organism: Actinidia arguta var. hypoleuca; assembly: GCA_030159115.1. Classification (NCBI taxonomy): domain Eukaryota; kingdom Viridiplantae; phylum Streptophyta; class Magnoliopsida; order Ericales; family Actinidiaceae; genus Actinidia; species Actinidia arguta. Next base: position 2,543,956 of record BRYE01000026.1, read on the forward strand.
AAAAGAAGAAAAAACATAAACCCTAAGCATTATAGTAAAATAACATGTAATCATCAAAAAGGTTCATATTTGCCTAAGTTCAAAAACCACGCCAAACTAAAATACAGAAGGTATATCTACAAATCTAATTAATTGCAAAAACGGATTGAATCAGAAAAGGACAGCAAATAACTCCTAACCAAAAAAGTAAATGAACAATTCAACATTATTTAACAGGAGAGAATGCAGAGATATCAAGATCGGAGTTGAACTACCTTGATGATGCATAAAAACAAAGAACTTGATAATATAATATAATAGGCAGCCCAAATTGTTTCCCTATCAACTATATAAGTATTCTCGAAGTGAATTGGATGAAAAATTACGAAAAGAAGCACCTCATAAGGCCAACGATCAACAACAAAGACGTCCAAGGAGTATCCATCTACTGTAGAGAAAGCATGTGCTTCATGCATATCCAACCCAACCTCAGCAAGCAAGTAGTCAACTGCAGATTTCTTACTAGTTAGTGACCATGTGGTTAAGGCACTATCATGTATTCAAAACTATTTTTTTAAAATAATATGCTACATATACTTCATGAGAAAGCTCAGGATCTAAAACATTATTGTGGGGCAAAGGTGGGAGCTTGACATAGCCTTGGGAAGATGACGGACACTTCAGTGACCGAAGAACATTTGAGGTGGAGGAGGTTAGAGCTCAAGGCAGGCTGAGAGAGAGAGAGAGGAGTTGACAGTATATAGTGACCAAACGCAGGGGAGAGATGAATCACAGAGTTAAGTGTATAAGGAAGTAGGAGGTCTTAATTTGGTATTGAATGGAGCTCAGTACATGATGTATACATATATATTCGTGGTTGTGTGTGTGGAAGATTATAAGTGATGAGATAAGTTTGTTTTGCTTTATTTTACTTTGTATTTTATTGTAATCACGATAGCCGCCGCTTATTACCCTTCATCATCTCTGTTAGCTTTTTTCACAGTTAGCATTGTCATATCATCTCTATCACCATTGCTGTCATCATCGTCATCTTAATCTCTTTGAATTCTAGCTCTGACAGAAGGCTTTGTAGTGGGAAAGCAGTTAAATTGATATTTGTCAAAAAATATTTAATTTTTGATTATCCATAAGAGGTCCACAAATGTTTATGTGCCCACCTTGGATTAATTTTGGAGAGCATTGGATTGCATGGGAAAGTAGATGTGGATAGAAGGTTCCAGTAGAATGATTAGTTATATTGGTTATGTACACAAACACAATTGGAAGACATTTTGTGACTTATCAATTTTTGGAACTGGGTTCGAGTTTGACTCGGTAAGTTTGTGTGCAAATTATCCAATGAGGCTGTAAAAGACAAGTGTCAATAGAAGAAGAAGCACACACTAATTTTTGCATCTATGGCTTGGTAGTATGGCACCAATATTTTCAGCATGACTTCCTTCGTACTTAATATAATTTCCGTTGTGCTATTTTTTGGTTCTTATTTCGTCTGAGTTCATATTGGGATTCTTGTCGGCTCCGATTTTTTGGACTGTGGCTCTTGTGATTGTTGAGGGTCTCCTTTTTTGTCAACATGTCGGCGGATAGTCAAACTAATCAGACTACTGTTGGCTCTACAATTCCTCCTGTGACACCGGGACAGATTGTTGTCTCAAATGAAAACCCCAACCTACGAATCACTTATGTTGGTGTCTCATCTTCTTTTACCCATTCAGGTAATTTGCCATTTAGGTAATTCCAAGCCAACGAATGCATTTATGCCCCATTCCGTTCTTCCTTAGATTATTGATCCTAGTGCATCTGATCATATGATTGGTCAATCAAATCTTTTCTTATCTTATACTCTATATACAGGTCCTGACAAAGTATATATAGCCAATGATACTTTTTCTTCTTTTTCTAGAAAATGTTTGATGCATATCACACATTCTCTTTCATTGTCATCCGTTTTACATGTTCCTAGTTTTGTTGTCAATCTTTTATCCATTAGCCATCTCACTCGTGATTCAAACTGCAGTGTAACAATTTTTTCTTCTTACTGTGTATTTTAGGATCTTCAAATGAGGACGACGATTAGAAGTGGTAGGGAGGTCAATAGCCTATATTTTTTGGACATTCCAGCTCTTACACAAGGACAACTATTTGTTGCTCATCACACCTCCATCTCTCTATCTGCTGAAGAGACTATTTGGTTTTGACACCGTAGGCTTGGACATCCCTCATTTCATTTGATCAAATATTTATTTTCCTCTTTATTATCCAATAATTCTATTTTATTATTTTAATGTGAATCTTGTGAACTTGGCAAGCACCATTGTGTTAATTTTTCTATTAATTTTAATAAAACAAATATTCATTTTTCAATTGTGCATTTTGATGGGTTTATTTACTTGAGTTTATTTATTTTCAATCGATGATTTTTCTCAAACTACTTGGGTTTATTTACTTGAGAAAAAAAGAAAAATGTGTCATGTGTTTTAGATTTTTCATAAATTGATTTGTACTCCATCTGGTACTGAAATTAAAATTCTTCAATCTGATAATGGGAAGGAATATAATGACTCTGGTCTTACTCCTTGTCTTGCTTCTAATGGCTTTATTCACCAGACCTCTTGCGTTGACACTCTGGTCTTAATCCTTATCTTGCTTCTAATGACATTATTCACAAAACCGCTTGCGTTGACACTCCCCAACAAAATAGAGTTGTTGAACACAAGAATCACCATTTGCTAGACATTGCGAGGTCTATGTTATGTTCAATAAATGCCCCAAAAACTTATTGGGGATAAGCTATTTTAACTGCTTGTTATCTTATTAACCGTCTCCCAACTCATCTTCTTGGTAAAAATCTCCACTAGACGTTCTTTCCAAATCTTCCTCTCCTTTTCCTATTTTTCATCGAGTCTTTGGATGTACTTGTTTTGTTCGAGATCATAATCCAACCCGTGGGAAGTTGGATCCACGTGCTCATAAGTGTGTGTTTGTATTACTCTCCTACTCAGAAAGGGTATAAATTTTACCATCCTCCTTCCAAAAAACTATTTGTATCCATGAATGTGACTTTCTTTGAGTCACAACCTTATTTTTTATCAAGTCAGATACCACTTCAGGGGGAGATTCAAGATAAAGTGGTGTCTATATGGGTATCCTCTAGTATAATCCAACCACAAGTCCCAGAAGCTAAATCAATTCCAGCAGATGGTAAGGTATAATTGGAGAAAAAAGACAAAGAGCTACTGGTATATGAGCCAAAGAGATTAAAGGATAAAGTCACTGCAACCCCACCACCACAATCATTGTCTTCGGCTGAAAGTTTAGATAATCCACATCCCATAATTCCCATTATTCTTGAGTCCACAAATTTAGATGCATCTATTGCTATTCGTAAGGAGGTTAGGTCATGTACCAAACACCATGTATCTAATTTTATATCATACACTCGTTTGTCTCCTAATTACAAAGTCTATATCTCGAAAATATCCTGTCTAAATTCTTAATTATGTACATGATGCACTCAATGACCCCAAATGAAAGTCTATCGTGAT
>BRYE01000026.1:2572500-2577500 GCA_030159115.1 Actinidia arguta var. hypoleuca
ATACCTCATTTGTAATTCAATTGAAATTTGCATAGTATTTTCATTTCGATATCCTAAATTTATATAGCAGACTATTGGATTGTGGAAGGTGTCATGAGAAAATGCTTTATATATCAAGTTGGCTTCGATTTCATTTATTTATTTATTTTTAAAAAAATGGCAGTGATGTATGCAGCTGATGGTATAATTCCTTAACTTGTCCATGCACCTAGGGGGAATCATTCTTTTCCTATTTAGAGAATCTCCAACCCAAGTTTGTAAAATGGAGACTCAAAATATCATTCTTAATTCAAAAAAGTTTGTTTGGAGAATTTTACTATTCATTATAACTCCAACTTAAATCTCTATTTTCAAAAAGCTCAATCATATCCCTACTTTCCCTCCGACACTCACATTTTTTTTCAAAGTTCAATTATAACAAAATTCCCTCCAAGAATTCAAATTATGATTTTATGCAACAAATCTATTAAATCTATTTAATATTGTTCTCATTTTGAGGTTCTTGTTGGTATCTTTTTAATAATACCAAGCTTATAAAATTTGGATATAATCTAGAAAGTTATAGTTATTTTAGCAAAAGTAATAGTGAAAAATAAAAAATGGAGACTCGTCTCCATTTCTTGACTGGATCTCCATATTTGGAGGCTCAAAATGTGTTCTGCATGTTAGAGCTGGAATTTTGATCTCCACATTAGAGTTTTGGCCCTTTTGGGGGTATGGTTGGAGAGCTCTAAGAGAGATTAAGGATGGGCCGAAGTGTATGAAATTTTTTAATTGTTGGGGTAGAAATGGTTATTCCAGAATTCTAAGATATTTTGCTTTACCATGCATACTATTGAGACCTTGTTGTTTGTTGAATTTAATGTTGAACTACTTGACACGTTCATCATTTACAATTACCTATGTATCTAAAACACTCCACGCGTTACGGATGCAAGCATGTAATTCACAATATTTATCATATTCCAAAGATTGTTCACAGCTGTAGGTTGGAATTGTTGTGGGATAGTAAGTTTTTTTATTGATTATTTGATACTTCAAAATTTGATTTTTGATGTGATTATCATCCATATTGAGTTATTGATTCTTTTTATTTGTACTCCAACCCCCCAACCCCAACCCCAACCCCAACCCCCCTTGCATGTTCAAGTTGCTTTTGTAGAAAACTTTATTTAACCTTAGAATATTACCATGAAGCCATGTTCCAGTATCTCGTCATGTTTACATATGTCCCATCTTTTGCATAAAAAAACATATTACCCACCTAATACAGATTCCTCATTGCAGATCTGTGAAGATGTACACCTCAAGGAAGAAAATTCACAAAGATAAGTATGCTGAACCGACTGAATTTGAGGAGTCGGTTGCACAGGTTATTTCTGTTCTTTTTTATTTTCATTTATGAATTCATTGTCTTGCCTGAAAAGCGCATCTATTTATAGCAGACTTGATTGAGGTCCTCCAGTACTGTCTGTGCAGGCCTTGTTCGATTTGGAGAATACCAACCAAGAGCTGAAAAGTGACCTGAAGGATCTGTTCATAAATTCAGCAGTGTAAGAATTGTCTACTAAATCATGCTTAGATAAAGCCATGTGGTCCTTGCATAGTGTATGAATACTTGGCTCTTTTGTTTACATTGCTGCAGTCAAGTTGATGCTTCGGGGAACCGGAAGGCTGTTGTCATCCGTGTGCCTTACAGACTGAGAAAAGCCTTCCGAAAGATTCATATCAAGCTCGTGAGAGAGCTTGAGAAGAAATTCAGTGGGAAGGTATATCATATCATTATCCCCACCACCAAGACACACAAAAAAAAACTCCCAGAAGCCCAGTTGTGTTATGGGAAAAAAACTTTGTATATCAAATAAAATTTTATAGAGATGCAAAATTTCATTCGTGTGACACCACTAGAAAAGAGTTTGAACCTTTGAAAATATCAAAAAAAAATTACTCAGTGAACTTACAAATAATATGCAAAGTTGCTAGAGACACAAAACTTTTGGTACATAACTTGCGTGGTTCACACCACATAAGAGATGAATTTGGCCAACAATTTACTTTTGTGGACATTTTGTAATAAAAATTCTCTTTGAAATTGTATTATTCATAAAGCAAAATTACAGACAATAACATTCACTGTGTATTTTATTTAATTTATGAGTTGTCTTACTTTATAAACAAATTTGTGAGATGAAATCATGTTATTCTCGTCTTTTGGGTGAAGAGTAGATAAGGTCCTCTATCTATCTAAATGTTAGGCTATTCTTTTTGTGTGTGGTGCATGTTGATCCTCTCAAAACCCATGTTGAGTATTCCCGTGGCGTGTAAGTATAGATGCATTTTCACTTGTTAGAAAAAAATAGTTTGTCGATAGGATTTGTAGAATTTCAGTTTTTTCACGTCACCACTGGCAAAAAATTCTGGAGTCGCCACTGGTCATGCCTTGTGACCTTGGACTAGAAATAGACTGGTGTGTCTTCTATCTGGTGTTGAGGTTTAACACATGCAACGATAATATTTGTTCTATTCACCAGATGGTTTTTGAAATTCTGGCAAAATTCATTCTCCTTTTTCTTTCTATTCAGTCTTTCAAAATGTAATTGTCCTCTGACAATTCTCAGTTTGAAGATAGCAGTATCCATGACTAAGAATCATGGTTGGTTCTTTCTACGGGCTACTACATTTGGTACAACTATTATTTTCCAAAGTATATATCCTAGTGGATGAATCTCAATTTTAGCATAGTTCATGACTGCATTTGTCACAAGCACTTTGTTGCCTGCTGATGACAAAAATCTAGGTGCTTCTTTCCCTTCTCCTGCAGTTGCAATGGACGGAAGTCCTAAATTTTGTCGGTGCTGGCTTGTCTTGAATGCTACAGATTTTTCTTGTCTACATTAATGCTATCATTTGTTATCCTTTTGTTTTGTTCTTTGTTCTGTATTTCAATAGTTTTTCTTTTCTGTTCTGTTTCTGAAAATGGTTCTCACTCATCCTGATCTCTCTCTCTCACACGCGCGAGCGGACACACAGAGGCGCATGCATAGAGATATTTGAACTTCAACCTAGTGACCGGGGGTTTATACCCTCGAGCTCAGTCTTTGAGGTCACTAGTATCCTGAATAGGTTTGTGATGGTTTCTTGCAGGATGTTATTCTGGTTGCAACTCGAAGGATAACGAGGCCCCCAAAGAAAGGCTCAGCTGTTCAGCGGCCCCGCAGCCGAACCCTCACTGCTGTGCATGAAGCCATGCTTGAGGATATTGTTGTCCCTGCTGAGATTGTTGGGAAGCGCGTTAGATATCACATTGATGGATCCAAGATAATGAAGGTATCTTTTAATAATCGAAATGGAAAAATCACAAATTTTGCTGCTTTTGGTCTTCTCTTTCTGCTCTTTGGCAAGTGATATATGTAGTGTGGCAGTGTTGGACACTGTCAGCAAAAAGAAACTGTTGATTTGATTCTTTTGTTCTCTCAATGATCAAATAGGTTACTTCCAAATTAAAATATAAAACACACACAGAGAAAGAAAGGAATGAATGAATAAAGGATAAAGAGAAACGATTTGCCCCCCAAATATGGATGTTATTAGCCTTAAAGAGCATCAAAGGACAGTTAATTTCAAAACACAATCAATCTTTGTCATTGACGTGTAAAATGACTTTTATCATCACCCTAACCTAGTAGCCTAGTTTACTTGTGGACAGGTTTTCTTGGACCCTAAGGAGCGAAACAACTCCGAGCACAAGTTGAACACTTATGCATCGGTTTACAGGAAGCTTTCAGGCAAAGATGTCGTGTTTGAGTACCCTGGAACAGATGCTTAGAATTGGCAGGTTTTACAGTCTTAAATCTTTTCTTCTCGTCTTCAGTGAAGTAGAGCCTCGAATAGTTTGGTTCTAGTTGAAGGTTTTGGCATTAATGCCTTCCTCTTTGAAGGCAGAAACTTGTGAAGCTTGTTTTCTTCTTTTTAAATCACTATGAGATGATGGGATTGTTTCAGTTTTTCATTCTTTTTTATAATTTGCTGAATGTTGGGGCTTATTCGTGTTCTCTCAGCTATTTGGGTTTCTTGTGAGTTGTGTTGCAGATTTACTGTTATTATTTTCCCTTTTTTTCTCAATTCACTCAGCATTTAGAAGCTGCAAGATTTCCTCTCTTTTTTGAGCAAGGAGACGAATAGAACAAAGAAAATGAATGGATATTAGATCAAAGAAAAACTTATTTCTGTCTAGTAGTCCACTAAAAAAGTGAGCAAGTAATTTCATTTCCCTGATAATATCTATTTCCTGGCCTTAACAATCAAAATATTTTTGAAATAAATACGGTACAAAGCCCATGTACAAAGTTGAAGCTCCATCTAATCTATAGCTTTGATTACCTTCAATTCTCTTAAATAATAAATTTCTGTATATACTGATTTGTATAAAACAATAACATTTATTAGGAAAAAAAAATCTTAAACATTTCTTAATTTCGAGACCCAAATCCTAAAAACATTCAGCTCGACCTTTGATTAAAGCTTGGGAAATTAATGATTAAAACACCCCAACACGCCACCAAATGGCAAAAAGTGAATGACTAAAACTTGAGAACTCAATGATTAAAAGGAATAGGAGAGATTTAGACCAAATTTAATCAAAAACATTAACGCAACATCATATACCTTTCATTAACCCACAAATTGGTGACCTGCGTCAAGAAAAAATTGGATATCCTAAAATAATTCAAAAGAAATCTATAAAAATGTATGAAATCAATAACATTTCTACAACCGAATAACCGAGGGATGCTTCGATTGAATTGTTGAAACTGCAAAATCACTTAAGTGAACTAATAAATCTTTGAGAGAACAAATAAGTCCATAACCATTACCGAATAAGGGAAATCCACGAGATGGATGAAGAGGATATCAAAGGAAGCTTACCTTGGAAGACAGAGGGGCTTTCCTGGCTAAGATGAAGATCCCCCAACCCAAACAAACCAATATAAAATTAATAA
>BRYE01000026.1:2582500-2585000 GCA_030159115.1 Actinidia arguta var. hypoleuca
AAAGTTGACTCCTGAAACCATAGATTCATTTGGTGAACTAAGCAGACTTTTCGTGGCTAATTTCATAAGCTGTAGGGAAAGGCAGAAGAACGCGTCCCATCTTTTCACCATCCACCAGAAAGAAACGGAGAACTTGAAAGATTATGTGAAGCGATTTAACCAGGCCATATTAGAAGTTGAAGACCCAAGTGACAAGGTGGTCGTCATGGCAATGATGGAGGGACTTCGCCCAGGTTCCTTGTTTGATTCCTTGTCCAAGAACATTCCGGAAACATTGTCCGTCCTTCAAAGTAAAGTCGATAAGTACATCGCCGCGGAGGAATTGGCTGAAGCCAAACGGAGGCAAAGAGGGAAGGAGGACCACAAAAGGAAAGAGCCTGATACAAGGCGATCTGATTATAGGGACGATGAACGAAGGAACAAGAGGCCTAATCGGGATTCAAGGCGGACCAATAACAGGTGACCTCGTACTCCACCTCGCCACACGGAGCTGGTATTACCTCCGCTTAATGCTCCCATTGCCCAAGTCCTCACAGAAATCAAGCATGAAGAGTTCGTCAAGTGGCCCTCGAAAATCAAGACTGATCCCCGAAAGAGAAACAAAAACAAATATTGCGAGTTTCACCGAGACCATGGCCATAATACCGAAGACTGTTTTCATCTAAAGGAGCAAATAGACGACCTCATCAAAAGAGGGTATCTGAGAAAATATGTCGGAGATCGCCATTCCCCTAATTCACCAGAAAGAAGGTACGACGACAATCGACCTACTGCTGGAAACATTCAGGTAATACACGGTGGGTTTGGATCCGGAGGAAGCTCAAATTCATCCAGAAAGAGGCACGCCAGAAGTGCAGACATGCTGTCCACAGAAGTTTACAACCTCTCCTCGCCAATGGCCGATGTTCACCCACCTATTACCTTCAACAATGATGACCTGAAAGGCCTGCACCTTCCTCATGATGACGCCCTGGTCGTTTCAGGCATCATCGCCAATTTTACTGTCCAAAGAATCTTGGTCGATAACGGTAGCTCGGCTGACATTCTATTCATCTCCGCGTTCGAGAAAATGAAGATAGGGCTCGACAAATTGCAGCCCTTTATGACGCCTTTGGTGGGATTTGGAGGAAATCTGACTCATCCACTGGGATGGGTCAAGTTACCGGTTACTTTGGGGATAGAACCTCGCCAAACTACCGTTTGGCAGAACTTCATCGTAGTTGATTGCCTTTCACCCTACAATGCCATTTTAGGCAGCCCAACTCTAGGCAAAATTAGGGCGATCACCTCAACCTACCACCTGAAGATGAAGTTCCCCACCTCGGCAGGAGTGGGTGAAGTGCGGGGCGACCAAAAAGTGGCCAAACAATGTTTCATTTCGGCCATGAAGATCGAGACCCTCCCGGTACCGAATACCCAATAGTAATTACCGATCAACGATGGCGAGATGGAATCTCTGAGGGACGAGGTGGAACAGGTGGTCTTGATGGATCCCCGAGAAGCCGAAAACACTAAGCCCCTTGAAGAAACTATCCCAATTTCCATCCATCCGGAATATCCTGATCGCCACGTTATGATCGGAACAGAACTTGCCGATGAAATGCGCAATGCTTTGGTGGAATTCTTAAAAAGAAATTTTGACGTTTTTGCCTGGTCCCAAGGCGACGTCTCGGGGATAGATCCCCAGGTCGCCATGCATAAATTACAGACCAACCCGGCAAATCCTCCAGTTTGCCAGAAAAGAAGAAAATTCGCCCCTGAGCGGCTTCGAGTTATCGACGAGAAAGTTGCCAAACTCATCAGAGCTAAAGTTATCGAGGAAGCCCACTATCCGGAATGGTTAGCTAATGTCGTCGTCGCCCCAAAAAATGGGGGGAAGTGGAGAGTATGCGTGGACTATACTGATCTCAACAAAGCCTGCCTAAAAGACAGTTTTCCACTGCCAAAAATTGATTTAATAGTCGACGCCACATCTAAGCACGAGCTTCTTAGCTTCATGGATGCCTTCTCAGGATATCACCAGATCAAGATGTTTCCTCCCGACATAGAGAAAACTTCATTCATCACGGAACGAGGATTGTATTGCTACAAGGTCATGCCATTTGGTCTAAAAAATGCTGGGGCTACTTATCAAAGATTGGTGAACAGGATGTTCAAAGAGCTGATCAGAAAGACCATGGAAGTATATATAGACGACATGCTCGTTAAAAGCTTGAAGCAGCAAAGCACGTCGCCCACCTTGAAGAAGCTTTCAACATTCTGAGAAAACACAAGATGATGTTGAATCCTTCCAAATGCATTTTTGGCGTATCATCCGGAAAATTCTTAGGGTTCTTAGTAACCAAACGTGGAATTGAAGCTAATCCAAATCAAATTCAAGCTCTGCTCGGGATGAGCTCGCCCAGAAATATCTGTAAAGTCCAGCAGTTAACTGGGCGGGTTACCGCCCTCAACCAATTTGTTTCCAAATTAGCGGACAGATGTTTACCGTTCTTCAAAA
>BRYE01000026.1:2600000-2602500 GCA_030159115.1 Actinidia arguta var. hypoleuca
TTTAAATCTGTAAGTACTAAAAAGTGCAAAAACTCGGTATAGTAACCTTTTGGTCACACATACTAACCATATAGGTTATGCTGGGGCTCTTTAGGCTAGGGACATCTCTCGCATAGATAGTTTATTTTTCAGTCCCCTATTATAGGACTAGATAGTTTATTTTCGATCCCCTATCATAGGACTAATAGCCTGGATTAAGGTCTTGCCACTAGAAGATCCCGAGTTGATGCTATACATTGAACATACTTTTTCTTTCATATAAAAACATTCAACCATGGATTTTCGATTCATGATATACTAACATAATATACGTTTAGAAGACATGACAGTTATAACTTAAGATATATATTTATGCATAAAAAATATGAAAAACATTTCATGCAAGGTAGTTCGTATTTGAAAACATTTAGAAAGTACATAGGTTTTGTTCATGTCATCATGTTACTCATCTCGATTCCCTTGAGTGGTTGTTAAGAAACGTTTTCCTACATATAAGGTACAAAAATGTCAATACAATGCTTAATAATACGATCGTAAAGTAATCAAACTAATGCGAACTCCCGACTTGACCCAAAGTACTCTCACTCTAGGATGATACCTCTAGGACTAGGTTCGAGGGTCCTTATTTGACTATTCATGGTCAAAGACCACACTTAGATAAGGTAGGAACACAGGCGATAACCCCCCTAATCCCAATGAAAATGAACCAATTTATACGAAATAGGCGTAGGCATTCGAACGACTTTCCTAGCGTTTGAACATCGCACCATAACCCTAGGCGTTCGAACGTGGAGTTCGAACGTCCAGAGACCGAACTAGTGCACAATAGGCATTGGTGTTCGAACCTCCAGAGATTTAATTGATGCTAACCAGCCTTGGCGTTTGAACGCCTATCCTAGGCATTCGAACGTCAGAAGACTTAACTTACCATTTGAACGGCCTCAGCAGTGTTTGAACACCGGGCATTTGAACATCCATTTATGGCGTTCAAACGTCTAGAACTTCTTGGTTCGCAAATGTTTTTTCCTAACTCAAGCCTTCCAACCCAAAAACTAACGCCAAACCTAACCAAAGTGTTTAGGGTTTAAACACACATATCAAAAGGGTGACAATAACTCAAATGGAGAGAAAATAAGTAAATGGAACAAGAGAAAATCTAAACTTTACTCTCACAAGCCCTAACCTTCTCAAATTTGGAGATTTTCATCCCAAGTCTCCAATCTCTCAATGTGAAGTTTCAAGCTCCAATATCTAACCAATTAGGACTTAAAGGAATCCTTCAACACAAATCTAAACTTTTTTTGGTGCATCAAAAACAAAAGTCCTAAAATCTTTTTCAAACTATACATACAACATATATATATATATATATGTATATACAAAGCTAAATTTATCACCTCTCCTTAAGCTTGATGATGCTTCTAATGGCTTCCTTTGGCTTGGGTTTGAGCTCTCTCCAAGCTCTCTCTCTTGTTCTTCCTTTACTCCCTTTTCTCTCATCTCTCTCTCTCTCTCTCTACGTATGAGTGTGTGTGTGGGTTGTGTAGGGTATGTGTGTATATAAAATGAGACACACATGAGAATAATCCCATGTGCCTTCCTCTAAGAACTTTTGTTACAACCTACCCCCAATTGGTGACCTTGGCTCCAAAATAATAATAATTGACATTAGAATACAATGAAGATAATTTATAGTTTTGGGGTTTTACATCCATACACAAGAGAGGAGTATTTTTTATTTTTAGCTCTCTGCATTTTTGGTTTTTAGTTTTAGTTTTTACACTTTTCAATTTTGAGTTGTAGATTAGATTAGATTAGAATAGTTTCAACTTCCAGTGTTGTAATTTTTGGATTCTACTTTTCGATAAAAGTTTGTAAGTTCTCACTATTTTAATTTTGTAATTTTCATTTATGTCATGCTATTTTATTTTTAGCTTTTTCCTTAAATGCATGTTTTTTTTTTTATTATTTTATTAAATTATTTTGCACTAAAGATTGAGCCTTCTATACCCATGGAAGCCTAGATCTTTAGGCTCGGTTCAAGGACTACATCCTCTTTCTATCCTTGAATGAACTAATTTCTTTTCTATTTCAAAACGATTTTAATGATATTTATGAATGATTTATGGTAGTTTATAAGATCAAAACTTAAAATTGTACCCATCTTTAATTATTTGTCGACAAGAATACTTAATACAAATAATGCTTATATCACTTGCATTCTAAGTGTTTGAAATATTATCCAAATTCATTATTTATTTCATAAATACATCTTTAGACATAAAATAATATTTTCACTGAAAAATCTTTCAACTAATATCATTATACCTTGAGAATTGGTTGAGTTTATAAAAGAAGAAGGAATAGGAATTAGAACATTTAAGCTAGGAGATGGCTAAGTACTTGAACCTTGCTATTTTACATTTGTAGTTTATATTTTCATTCACACTATTTACAAAAAGAAATATAAAAACATAATTTTACACTTTCTTTAATTACA
>BRYE01000026.1:2627500-2630000 GCA_030159115.1 Actinidia arguta var. hypoleuca
GGTTACACTCAAAATTAAATATTATTTTCACGGGTCGGGGTCTCACGCATTAGGATCCCTATCATACCCGTAGTTGGAGATCTTTATATATGACATGTGGGCTGTCAATCCTTATGATTTTTTATCTAAAGAATTTTGAGAAAAAAAATTTAAGAGACCATTCTATAGAAAGGTTGGTTAGGGTTGAGGAAAAAAAGAGAGAAGATGAAAGGGTATAGGAAACTAAAAAAATAATCCTAAAGTGTTTAGGATTAATTTTTTGTCAAAAACAAGCTTTGAGAAAACCTGTGCAGAAATCTACTCATGCTCAACCGATCGAACCTTTTCCTCAACCTATCGAACACAAGGCTCTATCAGTCCAACTTTTCTTCAACAAGTTGAACATGAAAACGGCAAGGTAACAACTACAAGAACCCATAGGCGCAGCAAGGCAATAGTGGCATGAACCCATATGCGCGACAAAGGCATCTAGGATTTCAACCTTGAATTTCTCATCCTATTCAAGGTATTCTGAACCCTCTCTTAATCGATGTTGTACAATTTACATGGCTTTATCTAACAAAGGAAAATTTTACAATTACGTTTTTATTCGTGGAATACGATGCTCTTGACCTACAACCACTCTCAATCGCTAGTTAGCCACCGCAAGTGTCTATCTTCAATTTTTTCCATCAATTCAAGTATTCACTATTAGGAATTGTATGCCCACATATCTAAATATTTAATTATTATTTAAAATGAGAATTTATTTTATCATACATTGGATGTTGTTGTAAAATTCCAAACTTTTAAGATATTTAAATTCTCTTTAAAAAAAAAAAAAAAAAAAAGGAAAGAAAAGAGAGAAAGTAAATATATGTATATATATATATATATATATAACATGATATACACGAAGTAGGTAAAATATATGTCATTTATGTAAAATAATGCATGTTATGTTCCAATTATTAATTATGATTGTTTTATATTTTCTGAGAATTTTATGAAAATTTAAATATGTACACGAAAAGATTTTCTGTTAAAGGGTAACAAACAAATGAACACGTATACTATATGTTGTCCCATGTGGACCAATGGGGATCACTTAGTAGTGTAACCTAGGTGATCAAACCCCAAGCCCCAAAGGTCAAAACACCACACTCTCCCATCCCATCCCCCCAACCACTCCAACCAAACCCCCCTCACCCATGCTTGTCCCAACATTTTACTGGGACTTGCACCCACGAAAAAGAGAGAGAGAGAGAGAGAGGGAGAGAGAGAAAGAGAGAAGAGAAAGGAAGAAGGGGAGAAAGAAAAAGGAGAGAAAATAAAGAAGGAAGGAGAGAAGAAGGAAAGAGGAAACATTAGAAATCACGAAGAACACGAGATACGAATCATCTCACAAGGTAATCTTATAAAATTTTCTATTTCTTTCATGTTCTTTTTGGTTTAAGAAGGGTCTAATGCTCTCGGATTTGGTAATACACTATATCCTAGTTAAGGTGTAGAAATACCATGAAAATACGGCACGAGTACATTGTTTTTAAGATCAAGTATCTAACCAAAGTAATGCTATATTTTGTGTCAAAATTACAGTCGGTATTTTGGACAAAACTCCCTCATATGAACCCCGTTTGGCCTGATTCAAGTTGCATTGGAAATCCATGTCAAATATCTACAACTTTGAGTGAAATAGTATTTTTCCAATTCTAAGCATAGATGGCCCAAAACAGGTTTTGAAGTTGAGTTACAAAAGTCGGAGTTTTCCATTTTTTCCAGTTGTACCGGTACAACTTTTTATTTTGTACCGGTTCAACTATTTTATTTAAGCGATTGATCATTCTGTACCAGTATAACTTTTTATTTTGTACCGGTTCAACTATTTTATTTAAGCTACTGATCATTCTGTACCGGTTCAAACTTTTATTTTGTACCGATTCAACTATTTTATTTAAGCTACTGATCATGCTGTACCGGTTCAACTTTTTATTTTGTACCTGTTCAACTATTTTATTTAAGACAATTCAACTTATTTTTTCGAATCGGTTGAGGCTTAATGGAACCCATTTTTTTTAGTTTTGAACACTTAGGCCTACACACTTAGCCTAGTTCCTCCGACATTTAACATAATTAAGATTTAGACGCTTGAGTAGGGTCTTAATACTAAATATGTCGATAAATGAAATATATAGGAATCAATTCGACTAACCTAAGGAACAAGACGATCGAGTGTAGCGCGACACAAACGCAAACAAGTAAGTAACCTTAATCTCTAAAGTAGAGTACATTACTCTATTATGCTATGATATATCTATGAAATTATGTTACATTATGCAAATCAAATCCATGGCTTAGATGAGAATCTTTTGAAAAGATTTTGTATGTGTATGCCTATGTACCATCATGTTTCTACCTTTCGGGAAGGTACTCAGCCGGCATGCCCCGACTTAAGGGTGTGTGGAAATCATGTTATTAAACCCGACTAAGGACGGGAGGTCATAGTGCATAATGTATGTTT
>BRYE01000026.1:2640000-2647500 GCA_030159115.1 Actinidia arguta var. hypoleuca
TCAACTGGTTGAGCGAGCTAGTTTGATTAATCTGTTGAAGTTCGGTTGATTGATCTTTTTCTTCAACAAGTTGAACAAAGTGACGTGATTATTCTACTAAAGTTCAACTGGTCTAACTTTTTCTTCAGCTGATTGAACTTGTAAAAAAATGGTTTTGCTAAAGTTTGATCGATACAAATTTTTATTCAATAGGTTGAACATGGTAGATAATTGAATGTGGCAAAAGGCTCAACTGGGTGAGCCTATTTCTCAACCGATTAATCATGGGCAGTGAGATTTTATTTTATGCATAAGTTGTGTAATGTGACCCTCCTATTACAAAATTGAGTGGAGAGGAATTTTATGAAAATTCCACAGTCTTCCATCAATGGTCCATAATAAGATGAGAATAGGCACCTCGAGTCATCTCTGGTGTGGCCTCCATAGGGAGGGTGTTTATTCTTGTTGGTTACAAGGTTGGACTTCTTAGGATAGGATTGAGGGAGACAAAGTGAAAAGTGATGAAACTCTATTCACAACGGTTGTCTTTTGATTTTAAATGATGATACACACTCAATAAAAAGGAAAGGATATTCTCCCAACAGAGTTTGATTATTAACTTTTGAAGACCAAGGGAGCTCAGGTATTATGATTTTATTTTACATGAGATGTCTAGATGGTAAAATCATAATGGATAATATAGTCCTCTTAATTAAATAAATGACATTGACTTCCCACTTTGGCATGTTATTTATTTGGTTGAAGTCCCGATGCATTCATATTATAGTGAAACGAGGATACTACTGTATTATAATGAAAGCAAGAGTTTAATTTATATGCATTCATATTTATGTATGATTTATTTATGATTTTCAGGTGTTATTTAATCCACTTACAATCATCCTAAATCAAAATAAGTTGACTAGACCTAATTATGTGGACTTGAAGAGAAATCTAAACATTCTACTCATTACTGAAAGGTACAAATATGTTCTAAATAAGGAATGTCTATATCTTTTCGCAGCCAATGTACCTAAATTGAAAAGAAAAAGCTATTAAAAATGGGTTAAAGTTGATGAGAGAGCACGTCGCTATATTTATATTTTTTTTTATGTCTTCTATTTTACAACATTAGGTAAAAAAATATTTGAGTATTAGGGATATGATCCTGAGCCTCAAAGAGATGTTTGGAAATAAGGGAGACCCGCTAGACAGATTGTCATGAGAGAATTAATGAACACTAAGATGTTTGAAGGAATTCTAGTGAGAGAACACATTTTAAAAATGTTTGACCATTTATACACTCTGGAGATCTTTAGTAGAGAGATTGATGCTAAATCTCAAATTGATATTATCCTTGAGTCACTGCCTGACTCTTTTAATCAGTTTAAGCTCAATTGTAGTATAAACAAAATTAATTTTACACTTTCTAAGATTCGAAATGTGTTACAGGCATCAGAGGGTATTATCAAGGGCAATCCTAGTGAACCAAGTCCAAGGAGATTATCACACCTAAGATCTCCGAATGGTAGCCTTCTTGGATGAGGTGAAGGCCACACCAACAAAGATCAAAGACTTAAAAAATCACCAGATTCCTAGAGTATAGAATAAGAAGGCTAATGCCCTTGCCAACCTCGCCTCAGCCTTTGATTTCATCTCATATAGGAGTGTACCTCTAGAGATTCCTAGAGTAGAGAATAAGAAGGCTAATGCCCTCGCTAACCTCGCCTCAACCTTTGATTTTATCTCATACAGGAGTGTACCTTTGGAATTCTTGTAAAACCCAAGTATTGAGATCGCCAAATCCGTATGTCAAACAGAAGCAGGTCGGACATGGATGGACGATATCATTGCATAACTCCGAGATAGAACACTATCGTCAAATAAGCTCTAAACTCGCCGAGTTTAGTACCGAGCTGCCAAATTCTGCCTTCTCCATAGAATCTTATACAAGAGATCATTTTTAGAGCCATTCCTAAGATGTCTCTAACTAGATGAAACAGATTATGTGCTGAGAGAAATTCATGAAAGCATCTACGGAAATCACTTAGGGGCAAAGTCAATAGTCAAGAAGGCAGTTCGCCAAGGATAATTCTAGCTTCAGATGGAACGAGACGCGGTGACATACACAAGAAAATGTGACAAGTGCCAGAGGTTTGATCCAGTAAGTCATCTCTCTCAAATCAAAATGGTGCCAATGACCAGCCCATGGCCACTTGCTAAGTGGGGAATAGACATACTCGGACCTCTACCCCAAGCTCCATTGCAAAGGAAGCTTTAAATCATCATCATAGACTACTTCACAAAGTGGATAGAGACAGAGCCTCTCGCCAAAATCACATAGAGGAACACCAAAAATTTTATATGGAAGAACATCGTCTGTCGATTTGGAATTCCCAAGGTCATCATCTCGGACAACGCCAAGCAATTCAACAATGATGGATTCAAGTAGTTTTGCTCAGACCTTGCCATCTCCCATCATTTCTCCTTGCCTGGTCATCTTCAAGCAAATAGTCAAGTGGAAGTCACTAACCGAATAATCCTGAGGAATCTAAAGGCGAGGTTAGAAAAATCAAAGAGTGAATAGATTGAAGATCTACCGAGCATACTCTAGGCATGCCATACAATGAGCAGAATCTCTACGGGAGAGACATTATTTTCTATGGTATATGGAACAGAATATGTTATATCGGTGGAAATAGGAATGTCAAACTTCAGGACCACAAATTTTGATTAGAAGAACAATGAAGCCGAGCTAAGTCTTAACCTTGATCTCCTTGACAAAAAAAAAGGGAATGAGCTGATGTACGCCAAGTAGCATACAAGCATCAGGTCGCTAGATACTACAACCAAAGAGTGAAGCACAAATCTTTCTTGCATGGTGACTTAGTCTTAAGGAAGGTCACTCTATCTACAAAAAAGTTGAATACTAAAAATCTCAGTCCTACCTGGGAAGGTCCCTACAAAGTTATCAAAGTACTAAGCTGGGAACATATTGGCTAGAAGACATGAATGGAAAGGCACTGCCTCACTCATGGAACGCCGATCACTTGAAGAAGTATTACCAGTAAATCTGCTTGTGCAATGTGATATCGCCAATCTTGAGATTGCCAGAATCTCCATGTGTACGATTTTAATCGCCAAACTCCTTGTAATGATCGCCAAATCTCCATGATTATAAAATTTCTCCAGTTTGATTTTACTGCCATTATTCACCGAGTTATATCGCCAATATCAAGGGTGCTCCCCCCTTATACTGAGGTATGGATAAAACCCTTGCATACTCACACTGATAGCTCTACTTTCTTATTGCCTTAGCTTATCTTTGCCTTGGTCTGATTGTATGCTAGAGGGTTTTTGAGCAGCCTTGCTCCAGTCGGTTACATTTGTTCATCTACGCAAGTTGCCTGAGTTGTTGCCAAGGTCTAGTGCCAAGATTAAGAGTAATTCTAATTGTTGGTTGCTCGTCTCAGTTTTCTACCACATCAAAATCAACTCCAAGTCAACTTAGCAATCATGAATAGAATGTCAAGTCAAGGTTAAGACAACAGGAAGGAGTTTCTCCCACTAAAGGTGTCAAGCGGGCCTTGCCAGCATAGCACAACACAGCACGAAAAAACTCAGTACGGGCACGATTGTGGCACGGTATAAGTTGGACATGGCATGGTCTGAGCGGGCACGGGCAAGTAGTTGGCCTGGCCCGACACAGTCAAAGCCGAGCACGGCACGGGCACCACATGATAGTTGGCTTGGTTTGGCACGGCATGACACGACACGGACTTATTCAAGCATGGAACGGGCATGACACGGAAGTGTAAAAGGCATGGTACGGGCACGAAACAAAAGTAGCATGGGCAAGGAATGGTAACTAGCTTGGCATGACACGAAAGTGGCAATAAATGATTAATTATTAAATAAATTAAAATAAAATTTAATTAAATAAATTGACTTACCATAATAAGAAAAAAATGAGAAAAAATAAAAATAATTTTTTGAATAAGAAAAGAAAAAGAAATAAACTTTGACTCGTTCATGGGCCTTGGTCATAAATAAAAAAATATATTTTTTATTAAATAAATGGACTTGCCAAATGCAATAATAAGAAAAAAATTAAAAAAAAAATAAAATAAAATTATGGATAACAAAAATTAAAATTAAAAAAAATTAAAATTAAATTCTAATAACGAAAAATATAAATTTTAAAATTTTGACTTATGGCCCATAGTAGGCCATAATAAGACAAAAATAAGAAAAAATCAAAAAAATATTTTTAATAATAAAAATAAAAAAAAATTAATTTTTTAATTGATAGGTCAAAATTGAATTTTTGTAATTACATAGTATGTATAAAATTTGATTATATTATGCGTTAGCCACACAATCGCAACATAATTATGACGATTCACAACGTTTACTTTGTTTGCCTTGTTATTTTAATCAATCTCGATAAATTTGAAGTCTATCAGGTATTGAAAGCCCTTTCGTCCAGGACATTGATTCATTTACTCATAATCAACTAACAATTTGTGTCATTCGATCAAGTACATAACGATAATTAAATTACTTCTTTTTTTGCATAGAGGATATAATCATTTCTACTTAAAATCTATACGGTTTTGATTTATAAAAACTGATTTGATGGTAGTCAAGTCATGCATTATAAAATATTATTACTCATAGATGCACCGAATATGATTTGATCAGGTGGTTGCCGACATTTGATTGCCACCGTTTTTGAAAAAAATTATAGAATTGATAAGATATGAAATCGTAACGGTTTAGATTGAACTTACTTGATTCTAAATCAACCTATTATGCTATAGGATAATGTATGATAGCTAAATTATTGCAACACAATTATGACAATCCAAACTGTTCACTTTGTTTATCTTGTTGTTTTTATCACTCTCACCAAATTTGAAGTCTATCGGGTATTAAAAGCTCTTTCATTGGGAAGTTGATTCATTGAAAATCAAAAAATTATCTCATTCGATCAAGTATGTAATGATAATTAATTTACTTTTTTTTTGCATGGAGGATATAATCACTCCCAAGTAAAATGTAGACGGTTCCGATTTTAACAAAAATACTCTAATGATCCTCGAGTAATACAATTTTATGATAATTTTACAGTTTGGTGCATAAGGAACCATGAGTTCACGAGCACCGACTCTGAGTCAACTCGGAATAGATCCAGAACTCTAAGGCTCTTCATCAAACAGATGGTCCTCAGAAACTTCAAATCTTACGCCGACAAGCAACGCGTTGACCCCTTTCACAAGGTTAGGGCTTCCTCTCTGTAAACCATAAATCTTCCATCTCTCTTCTCTCTCTAAACCACTAATCTTCTCTCTTCTTTCACTAAATCTACTATATTCATGCATGTATATGTGTATTTATATAGCGAATTCATAATCTTATTATTTCTTTCTTTCTCAGAGTTTTTCGACATTAGTTGGTCCCAACGGAAGTGGGAAGAGCAATGTGATTGATAATATGTTATTTGTGTTCGGAAAACAAGCCAAGTAAGTAATTTCTTCTCTTCGTCCTTCTTCATTTTATGAAGATTACTGTTATGGTTCTATTGAGGTTGCTGAATGGGAAGGGGAATGAAGCCAAAATATCTTCAACCTTTTACCAATCTTTATTTGATGTAGATCGAAGGAAAGGAAAAAAATTAAAGAATTAAGTAAAACAAAAAATAACCAAACTGCAATTCAGTATTGAGTACTATATTATTTTGTTTTATTTTTTATTTTTTAAATTCCCCCAAACCTCTTAAAAGTAAAAAATAAAGGAAGTGTATAGACTCAATGTTAGTTCTTTTCTACTCCTATGTTTTTGTTTAATTATAGAAATAAGGTGTAGGAATAAGCAGGAATAAAAAAAAAACTTGACCTGTTACTTGTGTCTTTATTTTGTTTAGTTTGAAGAGAAATAAGAAAATAAAGAAATACATGAAACCAAAATTAACTAGACTTAATAGTTGAATTGAATTAAATTTTGTTTTGTTTTTTAATTTCCCCTACCTCAAAACGGGCACAACACGACACGACATGAGTCACACGGTTAAGTAAGCCAGACAGCATAGCACTACACGATTAAGTAGATGGGCACGGTACGGCACGACACGAGTCACACGATTAAGTTAGCGAGCCGATATGGCATAACACGATTAAGTAAATGGGCAAGCCCGGCACGACATGGATATAAAATGGCATGGCACGACACGAATAATAAAAATGGCATGGCTCGGCATGATTAAAAATTGCATGGTACAATTAAAAAAGGCATAGTATGACAAGAAGCACGGAAGAAAAGTGGCACGGCACGACGGGTACGTTTGACACCTCTACCTCCCACCCTACCATAATGTCAGCCTCTCTACTCATCACTTAAGGAATTCATAACTAAGTTTGGATCTAGTTAATTAGTCTCGTTTAGCGATGGAATGCGATAAACACATACTCTTTGTATTCAGATCTTCCCAGTTGACAACAATTACAATTCTAGCCTTCGAAAAAGATTAAATAGACTCTTTAAAAAAAAATATCAATGAGAGCCATGCCGCTAATTAAAGAAGTCAAACGATTGGAGCAAAGCCCGTGCACAATTAGGAAATGCGGTTACGCTATCGATTAAGAGTTTACCTATTCTAATCATGCGGCCATCTTTTTAGTCATAACAATCTTGTTAAACATATTAGTTAGCCAACAAACATCTGTTTTGCCTAAGCTTTTTCAAACTTCAATTGGGATTCCATCTTGTAGGCCCTAGCCGGTCTCATTTTTATCAATGCAAATCCCACTTCAACCTTCTATACTCTACATTAGAATCTGTAATCTTGATTCTCATTAATGCCATCATACTCTTCTCTTCCTAAACTCTCCCTTTCTTTTTTCTCATTTAGCAATTTCTCAAAATAAACTTTCCATATTTCCTTTATATCCTCATCTTTCATTGATATCGTAGAGTCCTTGCTTTTTATGCACTTTAACTTAAGTAAAATCTATTTTTTTCTCTCTCTCATCTTAACATGTATATAAATATTCTTCTACCCATCTCTATTATCTAACCTAGTATAAAAGTCATTGTATGTTTTTAATTTTGTCTCTCTCACGACTTTCTTGGCTCCCTTACATGTGTACTTCATTCATTTTTCATCTAATGCGCAGTCATTGTATTCCATATGACATCGATACCCTCATCCACCATGCCTAAATTGTTATTTTCTCCTTAAACTCCTTAAGGCTCCACCATCTAATTCAGGTTTCTAGTTTCCTTTCTAATTCTGAATTGTCCTTTAATGCAAACATTTAAAACTAAAAGTCTATACTTTGTTACTCTATAAAAATAATTAATTGGTTTTTATATGGATTCAATTTTAGTGAATCAATTATGTCTCGTCCAAGAATAAATACGTGTTTGTGTGTGTGTGTGTGTGTGTATTATGGAGTGGAAGGAAATCAAGTGCAAACAAAGTGGTGGCGTAAGAATTTTTTTGGTAGTTATAGATTTTGC
>BRYE01000026.1:2657500-2660000 GCA_030159115.1 Actinidia arguta var. hypoleuca
GCTCCGTAGACCCTTAAGGTATCAGATCTGATCTTAAAATCTCTAATGAATAATTTTTGGGGGGGTTCAAATTCGGGGTGGGGATCCCCGATCTTCGTTAGGGGTAGGGATGGGGGGTATAACAAAATCCCCGTCGAGGATCGGGGCAAGGTTCGGGGATTAAAAAAATTTCGGGGACCGGGGATGGGGATACCAACCTCTGATCCTACCCTGCCCCATTGCCATCCATATCCCTAACACTCACATAATCTTTTAGCTAATGTCATAAAATAGAAGACATCGAACCTAAAATATAGTAATGTATCATCTCATCAGTTTTAACCCATTTTTATATCTTTTTAAATCCACTCTAAGTGCATTGGTAGCTGGAAGATCTAGACGTTCCTCGGTTAATACATATTTGTACTATTCAGCAATGAGTACAATGTCAAGATTTCTATTCAAGTCCATATAATTCGGTCCAGTCAACATATTTTGATTTAGGATGATTTCAAGTGGATTAAACGACATGAGAATCATAAATAAATTATACATAAATATAGATTCAAATAAATTAAACTCTTGCTTTCATTATAATATAGTGGTATCTTCATTTTACTATAATATGAATGCATCGGGATCTCAATCATATAAATAGCACGCTTTCATGGGGAAGTCAAATGTCGTCTATTTGATTAGGAGGACTATCATATCCATTATGATTTTACCATCTAGACATCTTTTGTCAAATAAAATCATAATACCTGGTTTTCCTTGGTCTTCAAAAGATAATGATCAAACTCCGTGGGAAGAATATCATTCCTTTTTTATTGAGTGTATACCATCATCTAAAATCAAAAGACAATTGTAATGAATAGAGTTTCTATGAGGAACCTAAGAAATACAATCTTGTAACCAACAAAAATAAACACCCTCCCTATGGAGGCCACACTAGAGATGACTCAAGGTGCCTATCCTTATCTTACTATAAACCAATGATGGAAGACCGTGGAATTTTTATAAAATCCCTCTCACTCAATTTTGTAAAAGGAGGATCACATTATACATCACATGTATAAAATAAAATCTCACCACCCATGTTCAACTTAATTTTTCATAAATAATAATTAACACATGGTTGTAGTCTATTTATGGATCATAATTAATATTTATCTTGATCTATATCATTAAATATTATCCTAGCATGCATTATATATCAATATAAATGCATAAAATAATAATTAACTCTATTTCTCTCTCATGACAAAGTCTAAAAGGAAACTAAAAAAAAATTATTAAATCTAGGATGTCTTCCATAGTCCATCTTCACGCACCATTAGATCTTCAATTCTTCCATCTTCAAGGAATATGAGAATTACAAGAAGACCTATACCCCCACGTGGTGGCTTACATGATGATATAAGACAATAATAAAAATTAGGGAAACCAATTAAACTTACTCTATCATGGAATATTCAAGTTTATTGCCCTTTACATGCTCCTAATGGCCAACTATGAGAGATAGAGTACTATTCATCACATGAATAATAGGCATACTATATTAGATCAAATTAAGATTCAATTATTATTGACCTATAACACATATCAAAACCCTTTTTTAAGATTTTTGAAGAAAAAATTTGGAATCGATCCTTATTTCTATATAATAAATTATTAGATCTCAATTACTGCTAATATAACTTGATATAATCTAAACATATGCATACAAACAATTCTTGTTAATTGATGATCAATGAATAATACAGGAATAAAAATACTTAGTATCATCAACGTTAATGGATTAACATTGTATGGCTCTGAAACCAATTGAAGGAATTGCATCCCTGCAGCGGAAGCTAGATTTTTAATTTTTTTCTATTTTAGATCTTGAACCATGTAATCATACAACGTCGATCAAGAGAAAGGGTTCAAATTGAATATCATAAGAAAATCAATGATTGAAACTCTAGTCAGTGCAGTATTTATTTTTTATTTTTTTTGGTCAAACAACTTCCCAGTAGCTGTCGCTTGGTTGCTGGCCACTACAGCTTGCTACTGCGGCTGCAGGTTTATTGTTGCCCCTACGTAATTGTTGCTACCCCTACAAGTTTGTTGTTGCCCCTGCACGCTGGTTTGTTACCTCTTCGCGTTGTTTCCTACCCCAGCACGTTGTTTTTTGCCATAACGCACTATTTGCTGCCCCTATGCAGGAGTTGTTGTTTACTACCCTATGCAGGAGCTACTACCCCTGCTGACTACTGGTAGCCAGCGCTAGTGACTACCTAGAGTGACTGTTGGTTTGTAAAAATTCAGCAGCCCTGCTGCAATTATTTTTTCACAAAAAATAAATTCCTAAACATTTTAGGATTAGATTTTCTAGTTTCTGACCCATTGATCTTCTTTTCTTTTCCCTCAACCTTAACCAATCTATTTAGAGTGTAGGCTCTTAGATTTTCTCTCAAAAATTTCTACAGAGAATTCATCTTCTAGATTGACAGCCAATATATCATATATATAGCCT
>BRYE01000026.1:2667500-2670000 GCA_030159115.1 Actinidia arguta var. hypoleuca
TGACTTTATTTGACATGAAATGTTGATATGGTAAAATTATAATGGATATGATTATCCTCCTAATCAAATAAATAATATTAACTTTCCCATAGAGGCATGTTATTTCTATGATTGATATCCCTATGCATTCATAATATAGTGAAACGAGTATACCACTATATTATAATAAAAGCAAGAGTTTAATTTATATGCATCCATGTTCATTTATGATTTATTTATGATTCTTAGATGTCGTTTAATCCACTTGAATTCATCATATATCAAAATAAGTTGATTGGACCTAATTATGTGAATTGGAAGAGAAATTTGGATATTATATTCACTACAACAGGGTACAAGTATGTTTTAACTAAGGAACGTCTAGATTTTTTTGTTGTTAATGTGCGTAGACCAAAGTAGGAAGATATGAAAAATGAGTTAAAGTTGATGAGATAGTATGTTGCTATATTTTAGCTTCGATGTCTTATAGTTTACCACATTAGCTAAAAGATTATTCGAGCTAAAAGATTATTCGAGTGTTAGGGGTATTATCCTGAGCCTCAAAGAGATGTTAGTGGAATAAGGGCGACCTGCTAGGCAGATTGTCATAAGAGCATTGATGAACACTAATATGGCTGAAGGAACTCCAGTGAGAGAACACATTTTAAGCACTTTGGAGATCCTTAGTGGTGAAATTGATGTTGAATCTCAAATTGATATTATCCTTGAGTCGCTGCCTGACTCTTTTAATTAATTTAAGCTCAATTATAGCATGAATCAAATTGATTTTAAACTTTTTAAGTTTTTAAATGCTTTGCAAGTAGTGAAGGGTATTATCAAGGGTCGTCCTAGTGTAAATAATGTGGAAAAAATTTCACTTTCCATATTTTTCCCAAGAAAAAGGGCAAAAGAAAAAAGAAGAAAGTTTTGAGTAACCCCAACATGATTTTAAATCCAAATGGAGACATTGTCAAAGGGGAAAAAATGAATGACTTAAAATCCAAGTGAAAGTGTTATCACTGTAAGGTTGAGGGTCATTGGAAGAGAAAGTGTCTAAACTACCTGACTCAAAAAAAGGACTCAGGTATAACCGAATCACTTGTTATTGAGGTAAGCTCTATTGCAAGTACTTCAAATTCTTGGTGTGTAAATTCTGGTGCAACTAATCATATTTGTAACACGTTGCAGGGATTTCAAAAAAATAGAAAGTTAAGTGATGGTGAGGTTACATTGCACCTGGGTTCGAAAGCAAGAGTTGCTGCAATGTCTGTAAGAGTAGTAGAATTTTTTTTTTTTGAATCAAGTATTAGTTTTATATGATTGTTTACTTGTTCTTAGCAACAAAATAAATTTGGTTTCAGTTTTGGCTTTGTTCTATTTTATTTAATAAATATATTTATATTAAATTAAATTGATCTTTATATGCTAGGTCAAATTAGTTGACGGTCTTTATTTAATTACTCCTAAGATGTATGAAATACATGAAACTGAATTGAATAACAAATCACAAAACTTACCACATTAAAAAAAATCTTGGTTTATTAAACTTAGTTCATACAGATGCATGTGGATACCTAAATGTTAGGGTTAGAGGGATTTTTGAGTATTTCATTACTTTCTTGATGATTACTCAAGGTATGTTTATGTTTATCTATTTTACTATAAGTTTTAAACTTTAGAAAAGTTTAAATAAATTCTGGGTTGAAATGGAAAAGCAACTAGATAAGAACATCGAGTTGCTTCAATTCGATCGAGGTGGCGAGTACCTCTCTAGAGACTTTAATAAGTATTTGTTGGATAATGAAATTTTATCCCGATTATGCCTCAGCAGAATGATGTGGAGGAAAAAAGAAATCGGACTCTTTTAGACATGGTGAGATCTATGATGAATTATTCTGATCTACCAAAATTTTTATAGTTAAAAATAGCAATTTATATTCTAAACTCAGTTCCAACTAAGTCTATTCCAAACACTTCTGTAGAATTGTGAACTGATCGCAAAGCTAGTGTACAACACTATAGGACATAAAGGTGTACAACATATGTATTTAACAGAAAGACTAGAAAGTTGGATACTAAGTTAGAATTGTGCTATTTCATAGGATATCCTAAATGAACTAAAGGTTGGTTATTTTATGATCCCAAAGAACAGATTGTATTGGTTAGCACTAGTACTATTTTTTATAGAGGACGATTATATGATGGACTAATGATCGATTTGATTTTAGGAAGCTGTTTGATACTCCCAAAGAGCCATTAAAAGAAAATTCTAATCCAATAGAGGATGTTTTAGAAACCATTGCTTCACCACTTTTAGATACATGAGAGCCATGTCATAATAGGAGGATTGTCAAGGCACTTGACCGGTTCATGTGCTTGGGAAAGATTGTCTCTCATTAACATGATTTGGATCCTAGTAACTACTACGAGGCTATTTTTCACAAAGATTTAGAAAATTGGCAAAGTACTATAAAAGTTGAAGATGACGTCTATATGATAGAACTATATGCTTTCATAGCTA
>BRYE01000026.1:2675000-2677500 GCA_030159115.1 Actinidia arguta var. hypoleuca
CTTATGCACATAATGCAGTTATCATAGCCACAAATGAAAGATTTGCCCTCAAGGGAGAGCATTCCTTAAAACTTATTATCTCGGTACAAATGTACTAGACAATATCAACTACAGCTGAGCTCATCATCACATACAAAAATTCTGCTTCAACCAGCTTGAGGGTTTTTTTTGACCCTCTTGGTGAAATGTTATAATAAATGATTTTGGTCATTAATTTGTGCTCAGCTTTAAATTTTCCCAATTTGAATTTGTCTTCAGCCCAAAACTCATATGGATTCTCGTATATAGCTTGGGTATATTCTATCTTAGGTACAGAGTGATAATTTGATAGGGAGTATTGGATATTACTTCAGATTTCATCTCCATCCAAGCCATCAACACTCATATTTTGGTAGAAATCAATGCAAACTGATCGATAATACCCATCTGCCTTATTAAAGAAGAAGTCCAGCCCCTTATCTGACAAAATATTGATGACACTTTCATTATCAATTTCTCCCCTTAGCACTTGTCTTTTGCAAGTGACACCCTATTTTCGATATATAATCTAGTCAATTTTTCAAAGCGGTTTTAGGATGAGCCCTTCTCCTCTGTGCTTCCTGACTCTCGCCTAACTCTGCTTCTTCCTCCTTTGATTTTGTATTAACTTCCTCTTCTGATCCTGTTTCTATTTCATCACTTACTACGCCCTTTTTCTATTTTTCAGCACGCTCACCACTTTTCCAACCTCTTCCTCTTTGGGTAATCATTTTTATTTTTTCTATCAAAATCACAATGGCCAACAGAGCCATAACTAACAAAATAACCACATCGAGGTTGGCACAATTCGGTCAGATTCAACCAATATTCAGGCCATTGGTGAGGTTATTTCATCGATTTTGTGTATAGGTATGTGTGTCGACAAAAATGGTAAAAATGGGTATGTGTTCGTACAAATCTGGGATTTTCAGTTGAGGTGGGTATGATTGTGAAACTTTGTAACAAATATAAGGTAAAACTTCCAAATAATGTGAAATAGGTGAGATTTGAAGTTACCCTCTTGGAGCTTCAACAATGGTGGAAGATCAATATCACCATTGGGAGAGAGAGAGAACTTATTTGTAGATTTTTTTGGAGGTTCTATTGAGAGTATAATGGTGTTTTCAAGTTAGAGAGAGGCGAAACTTTTAGAGTTATGTGGTTGAATGTAAGTTTAGGTTATGTTTTAAAGGGTCCAAATCTGTGCATTTTTGGCCTTCCTGCGACGTTCAACCCTATTGAGGATGTTCCTCAATCGGTTGGTCTCTATTTCCAACCCGCCTAGTCAAGTTCAACCGGTTGAGAAATTCCTTCAATAGGTTGAACACCTTGTCCAAACATTCTGCTCAATCCCAATCGGTTGAACAAGGTTCAACTTGTTCTGCACCCTAAAACTTTAATTTTTTTCACATTAAACTCCCCCTAACTTATTTCTTTCACAATTCAACCCCAAATTAATCATTTTAAACATCATTATCACCTTGCAACCCTTTTCGCTTGTGTCATAGCCCAATCCTCCATCCTCCTCCCCTAAATTTGGCTCCTAGGTATTAAAATTGATGGGGTTTCAAAGTGTTTAGGCACAATTAGGATTCAAAGGAATTAGACTCAAAATATGTGGTCTTATAATGAATGAATGTCATTGTATCATCCGCTAGGTATCATAAATCATGTAATGAACAGAATTAAAACCAAATATAACATGTTTATGCCTTAATCAGAATATCATGTTCCCATAATAAAAAAAAAAGGCTCAAATTTTATGGATATGTCATAAAGTCTCCACTCTTTTAGGTTAAGATTTCATAAATGCATAGTAATTCAACTTTGTTCATTGGCTCATGCTAGAGTTATACAAAAAATGGCCTATTATACAAGTATAATATCAAATTTAAGCATCATTCTAGATTTTTATAGTTCATATGATCATGCTTAAAGTCAAATATATCCTTAAACATCTAATTAGGCAAAAATTTATCCAAATTTTCAAAAATTCACTTTTATACTACTTAACAATAATTAAATTACTAAATTAAAAATATGCTATCAAAAACTAAACATCACCCCATAATTTGAATTATATAGTGTCCTTAATGCAAAACGAGAATAAGTATGAAAATAAAAAGGGTACGAGATCACTTGTGAGCATAATATCATTTTAATTAATGCAAGCACCTGAGAGTCAAATCACTTAGCCAGCAACTCAATACTAAGTCTACAAAATGAATTTTAGAACACGTACCCCAAAAAATGCAGTTTCATAAGATAGCATAACAAGAAAAACAAGGCAAAAGAAATCCTATTCTACTCTATGTACAAGATAAGACGTGCATTATTTTCATGGAGTAGTAGGATCCTGGTAGACAAGATCCCCAAGTTTTTCAATCATTTTCTCACTTGCAAAGTTTTCTAAAAATGGTTTGAGACGTTGACCATTTACTTTAAAAATATTTTCACTCGTAGGATTTTTGATTTCAACATC
>BRYE01000026.1:2712500-2717500 GCA_030159115.1 Actinidia arguta var. hypoleuca
TTAGTGCTAGATTGTGTCTGGGTTTTGCAGGTAAATAGAACGGTTAAATCCTAGATTTTCTTGGCATTGCTTATATTTTGGTTTGTAAAGTAGCTTTTGTCCGTTTGGTGGTATTTGGGTTAACTGTGGTCTCATGATTTAGTATTGTTCTTGCTTGCAAACCTATAATGGGTAAAGGCAAAAACAAACATAAGAATGGGGGCCAAGGTTCTAAACAAGAAGATGACCCAATCCTTGTTAATCTAGGGACAAAAGTTGGGCCTGCTAGTGTTGCTGGCTCTGCTACGATTAACTGAAGGAATCTGGCTATGATTGTTGCCCCTAGTCCTATAAACAGGAGTTTAGCAGTTACAGTAGCTGCTGAGGACATAGCTGATAATGTTGATACAACAGTGTTGCCCAATGTAACAGGTGATAGTACTGGGAATTACAGGGGGGAACCCCTAAATGGGAGAGGGACCAGTTCAAATCCTCATGGAGGATGTAGAAGAAGCTGCCAGCAAGTGGGAACATAGCCTAATAGGGTACTTTGGGGGTCGCTTCCCAGGAAAGAAAGCTCTCAACACAATTGTGGCTGCCTGAAAAGTGGAAGTTAGTATCCACCATCGTGCTAGTGGTTGGATAATTTTTGAGTTCTTTGAGGAGGAAACTAAGTCCAAAGTCATGCAAGGAGGGCCTTACATGATTTTTTGTAGTCCTCTTCTACTTAAGACAATGCCTAGGTTTTTCACATTTGGCAATGAAGATCTAAGTTGCTTTCCGGTATGGGTTCAGTTTCCCAATCTGCCTCTCTTTGTGGGGGAATTAACTCCTTGGCCAAACTATGTTCCAAGGTGGGAAATCCCATATGTGTTGACAAATTCACGGCAAGTTCGGAAAGAGTGTCTTTTGCTAGAGCTCTTGTTGAGATTGTTGTGGCAAAGGAAGTAAGGAAATATATAGAAGTGGCTCTTCCATTTGGTGGATCTTACCAACAGGCCATTTACTACGAAAATCTGCCAAAGTTTTGCTCCAACTGCATGGTAATTGGACATTCAGACAACTCATGCAAAGTCCTGGAAAATATGAAGGCTAAAAGGGCAGCTGAAACTCAAAACCCTTTAAGGACTGTTACGGATAATGGATTAGTCTTACAACAACATTCCACTGAAGCTGGGAAAGCTGCGGATATAGATTAAGGTACTGCAGAGTGATTGGGAGGCAGGCTGCATTCAAGCAAAGGAGGCCAGACAGAATGGGTTCAAATCAAGGAGAATAATACAAAGAGTCAGTCAGATGGCAATGAATCTATCAATCCTGTGACAGAGTCGGGAAATAAGTTTAATATCCTGGCTGGAATCCCAGAGGCTGATGTAGAACAGTCACAAGCCCCTGCGACAGTTTCAGCTCAATCCCAGGTAAATCCCAAGATGCAAAAGTCCCAGGATCAAAGAGCCCATGAGACCAGGTCAATCAAGGGACAGTCAGAAGGCAGAGATACTCCTATCATAGAGAACCTGGGTATAGGAAACAAGTCTAAGGTGCTGGAAGGAACAACAGAAACTGGAGAAGTGCTGTCACAGGCCCCTGTGAATAGTTTAGACCAGAATGCAAATCTCAAACAGCAAAAAGCCCAAGTTCCCAAACAGTTTAGATCCCAGGTTGGAGGAACTGTTCGTGAGCAGATTTCCAGAGGGGATTTAAGCTTAAAGCTGCAGCAAAACTCAAAGTCTCAGATAGGGGAGAAACCTGCAGATCAGAGTTGTGTGTCAAATCAAGAAAGTAGGAACCAAAACCAGCTACAATGTCCAATATCCTAGAGAAGCCCCAGTCATCTAACACGTCCACTAAAAGGGAAGGAACTGCAGGGGGAAAAAAATAAGAAAGACAGGAATAAAGCAGCAACTCTGGCTGACTTTTGTGCAGGTATGGGGGATGACTCCCCTAACCAAGGCTGTCAATGATAATTTCATCATGGAATATAAGAGGCTTTAATAAGCCTCTAAAACATAATGGGATTTTGGAACATATAAAGAAAAACAAAGTGGATGTAATGGGGATTCTGGAAACTAAGCTCAAGAAACAGAGGGTCAAAGATATTGTCAGGAAAAAGTTCAGAAGATGGAAAGCCATTGATAACTTCCAATGCAACCCAAATGGAAGAATCTTAATCATCTGGAAGGAGGATAAAGTTGATATGGCGATCATTGAAAGCACAGAACAGGTAATCCATTGCATGGTAACATGCAAATCTACTTCAAAAAAATTTCATATCAGCTTTATTTTTGCTTTCAATACTGTCGTGGGGAGGAGATCCCTTTGGGATAACCTTTGCAAGTTTAAACCTGCTGTTGAGCTACCTTGGTTGCTATTAGGGGATTTCAACAATGTCCTCAATGGAGAGGAAAAAGCAAATGGCCTTCCAGTCACTACTTATGAAGTCAAGGACTTCCAGGAATGCTGTTGTGAAATAGGCATTACAGACTTGAGATTCACAAGAGTTTTTCATACATGGTCCACTAACTCTGTATGGAGTAAATTGGACAGGGCTATGGTCAACAATAGGTGGGTGGTTACAGGAGGGTTTGTCAGCCATGGCTAATTTTGGATTACCAGGAAAATTCTCAGACCACTCCCCGTGTGTAGTCTCTCTACTTGGAAACAATGTACATGGGGCAAGCCCATTCAAATTCTTCAACATGTGGGCCCAACACACCGACTTTCTGGATTTGGTTGGTAATGCTTGAAGGTTGCAAGTGGAGGGCACAGCTATATTTAGGCTTTGCAAGAAACTCAAAGCATTAAAGGGCCCTCTCAAGAATCTGAATAGGTTGCATTACTCTCGCATATCAGCCAGAGCTGAGGCTGCTGAGGAGGAGCTTCTTCAAGCTTAGCAGCTGTTGCATGACAACCCAAGGGATGAAAACCTTCAGAGCAGAGTTACAGACCTCAGAGGGAAGGCTTGCAAGCTGGCAGAGGCAGAAATAAGTTTCTGCTCACAGTTAGCCAAAGCCAAATACCTCAAAAATTGTGACAAAGGCATGAAGTTTTTTCATGATTTGATTAAGAGCAACAAAGCAGGGAATCAGATTGTCTCAGTTTCTGATGCTGATGGTGTTGCCACCACCTCCTTCCAACAGGTTAGCTCCCTTTTTGTAGATTATTACAAAAATCTGTTGGGAACCAGGAAAGACTGTCAGAGGTTAGAGGGGGATGTTCTTGCTGAAGGCACGCTGATCAAAGAAGAGCAGGCCATAGGCCTTAACCAACCTGTTTTGGATGAGGACATTAAATCTGCCCTTTTTGACATAGGGGATGACAAAGCCCCTGGTCTGGATGGTTATACCTTATGTTTTTTTAAAAAATGCCTGGTCCATTGTGGGAACAGATGTTAGTTTAGCTTTGAAGGAATTCTTCAGATCTGGTCAAATCCTCAAACAAATTAACCATACAGCGATTGCTTTAGTTCCTAAATCAATAATTGCTTCAAGGGTGGACGAGTACAGACCCATTTCCTGCTGTAATGTAATTTATAAGGTTATATCCAAGATACTGGCCGAGAGGTTAGCCCCCATCCTAGAAGATCTAGTTGACCCTACCCAATCAACTTTTGTGCCAAACCGTAGCATGGTGGAAAACATATACATGGTCCAGGAGCTTATGAGGAAATACAGTTGGAGCAGAATTTTCCCAAGATGCGTTATGAAAGTTGATCTTAGGAAAACATATGACAGTCAACTGGGTTTTTTTGGAGGATGTCCTCTTGGGTCTGGGATTCCCAGCTTTGTTTATTAAATGGATAATGGAATGTGTGTCTACTCCAGCATACTCAATATCCATAAATGGATCTCTTCATGGATTCTTCAAAGGCCAGCAAGGATTAAGGCAAGGGGATCTTCTCTCCCCATTTTTATTTTCTATATGTCTGGAATACCTGTCGAGGAGTATGAGAAGACTTAGAAGGAATCCAGAATGCAACTTCCACCCCAAATGCTCAGATTTAAATATTACTCATCTAGCCTTTGTAGATGATCTTATCCTATTTGCAAGGGGAGATTCCACTTCTATGAGTCTGAGCATTGAATGTCTGAAGAATTTTGTTGAGTGCTCTGGTCTCTGCATCAAAGCAGCTAAATCAAATGTGTTCATGGCTGGGATTTGTTCAGAAGAGGTAGAGGAAATTAAAGCCGTTACTGGATTCAACATGGGTGATTTTCCTTTCAGATACTTAGGAATTCTAGTGTCTATCTCTAGATTGACTATTGAGCAGTTCACCCCTCTCTCCAAAATTTCAGAATACATTAGTGCCTGGGCAGGGGCAACCCTATCTTATGCTGGAAGGAGTGAGCTTATAAAATCAGTCTTGCAAGGAGTTGAATGCTTCTGGTTGTGTATCCTCCCTATTCCTGTGGGAGTCAAAACAAAAAATTATCTCGCTTTGCAGGAATTTCCTATGGGGAGGTAAGGCCACCATAGCTAAAAAGCCTCTGGTAGCCTGGAAAGAAGTGTGCCATCCAAAATCTGAAGGGGGTCTAGGCTTCACGGACCTTAATGCTTGGAACTTGGCTCTTACATCTAAGGCCCTTTGGAATCTTCAGTCCAAAAAGGACTCCTTGTGGGTGAAATGGGTCCTTTTCTGGTACGAAAGTTCTATGCTGATGTTTGCTGCCAGTGCTGTGGTTGCAGTGGAGTCAATTGATGCTGAGGTCTGTATGCTGTTGCTTCTGTTGTTGCTGCTGCAACTTGCTGCTAGGTTATGTGAAATGCTGCTAGGCCATGGCTATTGCTGCTGCTGGTGGTAGGGTCTCCCCGTCAATTGGTGGGGAGGCTAGTCTCTTCAAATAGATTTTCTGTTGCTGTGAAGTCTTTTAATTCAGTGCAGACCTCTGTTGATGCTGAAGATGCTGCTGCCTTGTTGACTGTGATCTGGATGCTCAGTCTCAGTGTTCTACCGGTAGTGGCCTATAGCTCTACCGGTAGTCCACAGTCCAGTGGCCATCAGAGTTTTCTCTCCCGGTAGT
>BRYE01000026.1:2720000-2722500 GCA_030159115.1 Actinidia arguta var. hypoleuca
GTGTGGTATTGAAGAGTTGAGTTCTTTTATATTATATGAAAAGTGTGACTGGGGATGGTTATCATTTTATGATGCGTAGGCTTCTGATACAAATTTATGAGATTTTTTGGAGATTCGTAGGTGTACTGATTATTGAATTGAGAATGAGTTTTGAGATAGTAGCCCATTATTAATTGAATAAGGAAGTAATATATCTTGAGGATATTAAGAGATTTTAAGAAAATTTGATTTATTTGAAGGAATTGGATCATATTATATTCTTTGAAGTTATTTTTTTCTTGAATTTTGAGTAAAGTGATTATACGGAGAATCTACTAAAGGTTTTATTTTGAGGGGCATGATTGATATTAAGTGGCCTGCTGAATGATTTTGATTTTGATTTTATATGATGGATAAAGTTGAATAGATATATATTGGATTAGTATCGAATAATTTGAACAATGATTATTTATATCGAGCAAGTTGAAAGTGAATTGGTGATAATTATAAATTATAATTTTTGACAAATGTTTGGGACATAGGAATAATCCTTTGATGTTTTGTTAGCATGGTATTAAAAGATGGAGATTATCAAATATATGGGGGTGCAATTGGTAAGAGTATCCTTAAATGTTAAGTTTGAATGGTCTACTACTGGTGAGCATAATGTTTAGCAGTTGACAACTAGACTGGTTTCAACTCCTTTATTGACTATTCCGTCTAGGAATGGGGACCTTGTGGTTTTATAATGATGCTTTACACCAGTTTTTAGGATGTGTACTCATGTAAGTGAGAAAATGTTATTGTTTATGCTTTAAGGCAACTGAAAACCTATGAATAAAATGACCTTACTTATGATTTGGAGTTAGTGACAGTTGTTTTCACTATAAAGCTTTGGAGATATTACTTGTATGACGAGACTATAAAAAATTTCATAAATCACCGAGTGTGAAATATTTGTTCATGCAAAAAGGTTTGAGTTTAAGGTATATGTGGTGAGTGAAGTTGATTAAAGACTATGATTATACTATTCTAGCAAGTGCCTTGAGTAAGAGATTTTCAAGTAGATCGATCTGCGTTCAGTGTACTGTGAATATTTTAATTGAGTTAAATTTGATGAGTGTGGAGTAAGAATTGACATATAGCGATGCTCTCAGAACCCATAGTATGATGAGACTATTATTGATTAATTATATTTGAAAAACATCATATAAAGATTTTCAGTTGAAAAATATTAGAGACGAGGATAGATAAGGCATTTAGGCAAATGTTGTTATTTAAAATGATGGTCTTTTTGTTATGTGATACTCTGTTATGTGTGTCGAGTGATCAAATTTTGAGGAGAGAGATTTTTGAGGAGGTAGCTATCTTAGCTTATGTTTTGCATTTGGGAATACTAAGATATAGCATGATCTTAGAGAACGTTATTGTAGGTGAGGATGAAAAGGGAGTTAATTGAGTTTGTGAGATCCTTGTTGTGTTAGCAAGTGAAGGTTGAACACCAATAATTTGCAGATTTGTTACAAAGTGCTCTGCTTATTCTTGAATGAAAATGGGATGATGTTACGATCGGTTTTGTGCTAGTAACTTCTTCATTTTCAAGAAATTATGATTCTTTTAAGTGATTGTGGATAAATTGGTCAAGTTAGCACATTTTATACCAATTAAGATCACGTACTTTATTGATATGTATGCTAAGTTATATGTTGAAATTATCTAGTTGTGTGGGGATCCAATATCTATTGTTGCAGATAGAGATCTTAAATTTACCTTTAGAGATTTGTTAAGTTTATAGCAGTCTATGGAGACTGACTTAAGGTTTCTTGTAGTTTATCATTCTCAGATAAATGGGCAGTCTCAGTCGTACTTCAAAGATAGTTGATGTGAATATTTAAACTCTAATGGAGTTTGCAATTATCATACTGATTGGTATGACATTTTGTGAGATTTTGTATAGCTGGAGATGTATGACTTGTATGTTGGAGTGACGTGGGATAAATGAAGTTGTTGGGACTTGAAATTGTTCAATATATAGCAAGTAAAAATATATAATATCGTTTGAAAATAGCTTAATTTCCCCATAAAGATGTGGATAATTGGAGAACATACGAAGTTAAAATTTGTTGTGAGTGATAGAGTATTTTGTGAGTATCATCGTGGAAAAAAAAGGCATAACATAATTTAAAAAGAAAGATAAGTTCATTGGGATTTATGGTATCATGAAATAGATTGGGGCTACTGCTTATCAATTAATATTAAGGCTTGAATGGTCGGTGTATGATATTATATATATGTGTTACGGAAGAATATTCTTGATTTGTTATTTTTGTTGACTTCTCTTGCATAGAGAATGGATGAGGATTCAATTTATATTGGATAGTAAAGTATGTATAATTATATAATACATATGTGAAAGTTAAAAGGAGTAGTTCTAAGTCGCCTTGTCGACTTGGGAAAACGATGAGTATATGAGATCTTACTTTCCTATTTATTGAAGTATGACAAAATTTGTGGGGACAAT
>BRYE01000026.1:2752500-2757500 GCA_030159115.1 Actinidia arguta var. hypoleuca
GGGGATGCCATGGTCGATTCGGAACTTGTTCAAAGCTTCGTCGATATGAACCAACAACTGAGCTCGATTCAACTCCATGTTTTGGAAATAGAAGTAAATCAGTTAGAACGAGCTCAGCTAGCTAGATGTGACGAGCTTCCAGGAGCAGAATCAGACAAACTCGCCATGAACGCTGATCTCTGCCCCATGAAGACTACCTACTATTTTTGGAAGGATAGCTATCAGGCCTTCTTACTACCTCAAACCCATCTCAGCAACATAAGGGCTTGGGGGACAAAACCCTAGGTCCAATGATTGCATAGGGAAGCTTAAACCCATTCCATCAGAGAAAATGGGTCAAGGGCAACCCAGTTCAAAGAAGCATAACTCTAACAATGGAGGACGAGCCAAAGCCCAGAGACTCAAGACAAGCAACAAACTAGTAGAAAATTTAGAGCAAATTCGAGATTCCTAAGTATAGAAATGCAGATAAGAAATTAAGTACAGATCATAAAAAACATGTGAATCATAGAAAGAAAATGAGACGAAGACCAAAAATTTACCAAAGCTAAGATCAGAATAGGAAGTTAATTATGTAGAAAACAAAGATCAGTCGCTAGTAGCTAGAACGATGGTCAGAAAGATAGACGGACGACAACAACAGGTGGAAGGATGCACTTTCTCTCTCTAAGAATACTCTTGAAGGATCAAAACACAGTGATGGAAGATGGAAGGCAAGAAGACACCAAATAAGGAAGGTGAAGAGGCAGGAAATGAGTCAAACGTGTCTTAGTGAGCATGTGAAATCAAGCACCAATAACTACCCACAAAACTTACAGGATGCGAGCACGTGGCAATCACTAGCCGTGCGTCCACACCAAACGAGAGGGTGTTCGAAGTCTTACCGTGTACTAAGGAACAAAAGGTAGTATTTGCCACGTTCACTTTTGAGGGAGCAACTTTAGTGTGATGGCAATTGAAGAAGTCATTGGAACCAGTATGGTTATAGCCCAGATTCTTAAAGGTGTTTAATGAAGAATATTTTCCAGAAATGGTCCGAGATGAGAAAGTTTAAGAATTCCTTAACTTGACGCAAGGGAAGATGACAGTAATGGAGTACAATGTTAAGTTCATGGAGTCTCGATATGCGCCACTCATAGTGTCGACGGAGTCTCGTAAGGCGATGAAATTTGAAGCAGGACTATGATGGAACATTAAAAACAAAGTGGATATATTGTGATTGCCAACCCATCAGGAGGTTCTTCAACGAGCACTAATTATTGAGGGATCTTTGAATAAGATGTTTCAATTTAGGGAGGACAAAAAGAAGAGGTCAGTAGGAAGTACAAGTACAGCACCAAGTTCGAAATGGCAGAGTTCAGGGTCTTCAAGCAGAAATTCATCAGCACAGCAAAAGAATACCGTAAGTCAAGAAAGTAGTGGATTCAATGAGTTGCCGACATTCCCAATTTGTCAGAAGAAGCATCGAGGTGAGTGTCGCATGAGAACTAGAGCTTGTTATGGGTATGGTCAAGAAGAGCATCAGATTATAGATTGTCCGATGAGGAGTAGAATTCAGGGAGCTGGAACATTAGCATCAGTCTCAGTCTAACAACCTTCATCGAGAAAGAAGAATAATCAACCATGACAAGGCTGAGTCTTTACACTTGTACTAGGGAATACCCCAGCTACCACCTCAGTTGTGTCAGGTATACTCCCCATTTGTGGTCAACCTACACATGTTCTTATGGGTTCTGGTCCTACCCATTCCTTTGTCTCATATCTTTTTAGCGTTACTTGCACACCTCCCCAGTACCTCTTGAGTGTGAGTTAGCAGTGTCATTGCCCTCCGGGGACACCATGTCATGTGATAGAATCTACCATTCTTATGAAATTCTTGTCAATGATGTGCCATTGTACAGAAATTTAATACCTTTGGAGATGCACGGCTTTCACGTTGTCCTAGGGATGGATTGGTTGTCTTCCTACCATGCACTCATTGATTGTGAGCTTAAACGAGTAGTGTTCCACTCTTTTGCTCATTCAGGATTAGTCTTTGAAAGAGTTGATGTTGTGCCTCCTCCATATCTTATTTCTTCTATGCAAGCTCACCTCTTAACCAAAAAGGGAGTCAAGCATTCTTATGTAGTGTTATTGACACATATATCCTTCCACTGTTCTTAGAGGACCTTCATGTTGTTAATGAGTTTTTCGATGTTTTTCCTGATTATTTACCTAGTTCCCTAGTGGACCGAGAGATTGAGTTTTACATAGATCTAAATACAGGTACTAGACCTATTTCTAAAGTTCCCTATCATATGTCGCCTTTAGAGTTAAAGGAATTGAAGGTTCAACTCCAACACTTGTTGGAAAAAAATTTCATTCATCCTAGCATTTCACCTTGGGGTGCTCCTGTGTTGTTTGTACGGAAGAAGGATGGAACGATGAGGTTATTCATAAATTATCGAGAATTGAACAAGGTCACCATTAAGAACAAGTATCCATTGCCAAGGGTAGATGGTTTATTTGATCAGCTTCAGGGCGCCCAAGTATTCTCTAAAATCGATCTAAGGTCCGGTTATCATCAATTGAAAGTTAGAGCGAGCGACATAGAAAAGACAGCTTTCCGAACCAGATACGATCAACCAGATACGATCATTATGAATTCGTTGTTATGCCGTTTGGAGTTACCAAGTATAGAGTTACCAATATACGGTCATTATGAATTCCAAACGGTATAACAACAAATTCATAATGACCGTATCTGGAGTTACCAATATACGGTCATTACCAATATACGCTCTAACTCCAAACAGTTTATTTGATCAGCTTCAGGGCACCCAAGTATTCTCTAAAATCGATCTAAGGTCTGGGTATCATCAACTGAAAGTTAGAGCGAGCGACATAGAGAAAATAGCTTTCCGAACTAGATACGGTCATTATGAATTCGTTGTTATGCCGTTTGGAGTTACCAATGCGCCTGCCGCATTCATGGATTTGATGAATTGGATATTTAAACCCTTCCTTGATGAATTTGTCATTGTATATATTTATGACATATTGGGGTATTCTAAAAGTTCTGCAGAACATGAACAACACTTGAGGATGGTTCTGCAAATATTGCAAAATTTGAAGTTGTATGCCAAACTGAAGAACTGTGAGTTTTGGCTACCAAGCGTAACGTTTCTCGGACACATCATCAGTGTGGATGGAGTGTCCATTGATCCTCACAAGATCGAAGCCATTGTGAATTGGCCAAGACCAACAAATGTGACATAATTTAGAAGTTTCATGGGTTTGGCTGGGTACTGTCGGAGATTTGTAAAGGATTTCTCCAGAATTGCAACACCTTTGATACAACTTACGCGGAAGAATGTTCCATTCGAATGGAATGAGAAGAGAGAGAAGAGTTTTCAAATATTGAAGAAACAGTTAGTGTATGCACCAATTTTAGCTTTACCTTCCAGAATCGACGGTTTTACGATCTACAGTGATGCTTCACATCGAGGGTTACGATGCGTTTTGATGTAACATGCGAAAGTGATTGCTTACGTCTCAAGATAATTAAGACCACAAGAGAAGAACTAGCCAACTCATGATTTAGAACTAGCCATAATGGTATTCGCTTTGAAGATTTGGCGCCATTACTTGTATAGAGTTACGTGCAAGGTATTCACTGACCACAAGATTTTGAAGTACCTTTTCATGCAAAAGGAGCTGAACATGAGACAACGTAGATGGATGGAATTGATAAAAGATTAAGATATTCTCATTCAGTATCACCCAGGAAAAGCCAATGTTGTAGCCGATGCTTTAATCCAGAAGTCGACAGTTAATCTAGCATGCCTAGTTACATCGCAGATACCCTTGTTCGTTGAGCTAGAGAGAGCAGAGATCGAAGTGGTTGCACTAGGCACCAATGTAATGCTTACCGCCATAATTGCCTAACCAACATTGATAGAAGTCGTGAAACACTGACAACCGGAAGATTTATAATGAGATGGAGGTATATCCAAAGCCTGATTTCACATTACAAGATGGAGCACTTAGGTTTCGAAGCCATTTGTGTGTTCCAAACATATCTAAGATTAAAAGACAAGTTTTGGAGGAAGCCCACAACACGAAGTTCACGATACACCCAAGAGGAACAAAAATGTACCGAGATTTGAAGGAAACGTTTTGGTGGTCGGGAATGAAAAAGGAGGTAGCGGAATTTGTGTCACAATGCCTACAATCCCAGCAAGTTAAAGCAGAACATCAAAGACCGGTGGAATTACTACAGTCTTTACCAATACCAGAATGGAAATGGGAGCACATCACCATGGATTTTGTTGTGGGATTGCCGAACTCGCCAAGGGTCGCCAAGGCACTGTAATGCCATTTGGGTTATTGTAGACCATCTCACCAAGTCAATGCATTTCTTGCTAGTAAAGACTACATATTCATTGTCGAAGTATGCGAATCTCTACATTGTAAAAATTATACGACTTCACGGTACGCCTGTTTCGATAGTGTCAGATCGAGATCCGAGATTTACGTCGAAGTTTTGAAAAAGTTTACAAAGAGCTTTAGGCACTGAGCTGAATTTTAGCACTGCTTTCCATCTGTAGACGGACGGACAGTCGGAGAGAACCATCCAGACTTTAGAAGACATGTTGAGACTATGCATTCTCGATTTTCAAGGAAATTGGGAAACACACTTGCCACTCGTGGAGTTCACTTATAACAATAGTTTTCACGCAAGTATCAGAATGGCACCGTATAAAGCACTTTATGGAAAGAAATGTAGGTCACCCGTATGTTGGACTGAAGTAGGAGAACGGCAAATTTTAAGACCAGAGATTGTTCAGTTGACCACCGACAAGATAAAAGTGATTCAACAGAGATTACAAGCTATCCAGAGTTGCCAAAAGAGCTATGCAAATGTTAGGAGACGAGAGTTAGAGTTTAAGGAAGGGGACCATGTATTTTTGAAGGTATCTCCTTCCAAGGGGCTAAGTCGTTTTGGCAAGAAGGAAAAG
>BRYE01000026.1:2770000-2775000 GCA_030159115.1 Actinidia arguta var. hypoleuca
ATGGTATTTTACGTTCATGCATCTGTTGTTATTCACTAAGTTTTAGCTTACGTTTTCAAAAATCTTTTTAGGAAGCCAAACCGAAGAGCCATACAAGGAAGTTAATATGCAAGATTTTAGTTTTGTGGCCAATGGCCTTATGATGTATTGTATAGCCTAGACCCAATTTTATGTTTTGAGGTTATGTTTAACTAAAGTCTAGGTATGGGATGTATGTAAAGTTTAATTACTTAGGTACAGCTCTGTATACATTGTACGCACATCACTTTATCTATTTTCAGTACTATGACGTTTTCGCGAAAAGAAATCAAAAATTTTATATCATTTTAAATGAATATGCACAGGATAATGATACGGAGGCCTTGGTGGCCCAGCCACTGGCCATCAAACGCCCACGATCGGCATAGGGTGGGTTGCGGGGCGTGACAAAT
Organism: Actinidia arguta var. hypoleuca; assembly: GCA_030159115.1. NCBI lineage: Eukaryota > Viridiplantae > Streptophyta > Magnoliopsida > Ericales > Actinidiaceae > Actinidia > Actinidia arguta. Next base: position 2,770,432 of record BRYE01000026.1, read on the forward strand.
TAAATGTTTGTATTACAAATTGACATCAATAGTTCGTGGTGGCAGAGCGAGGCGGGGACGATGGCTCTGGTATATGATGAGTGTCTAATAGAGCAAAACAGAGGTCCAAAGAAAAAAAGGAGCCCGATTGATTTAGTATGAATAAAGGTATAATTAAGTTGAATAAGTATATAATATTTTATTATTTATTTTTTATAATTATCTATCTATTATAAGCAGAAGCCAATGAGAAGCAAGGATCGAACAACTTCCAAAAACTAAATATTTCTCCAATCCCAAAGTTTTTAATTTTCAAAAATACTTTATAAAGTTGAAAAAGTTGGTAAAAAAATTTGCAAATACCTGCGCAGAGATGCATGTTAGAGTTAGTAGTAGTACTAAAATTTTCTAATTAAACTATGCTTGAATAATATATATACGTAATTTTAAATTTCCAAAATTGAAAATTGTGTTGGAGATTCTCTAAATTTGCCAATAGCACGCATGCACCACGTGGACGAATGAATTTGTCATCCCATCCGGGAAATTGTTCAGTAGTTGTGGACTGCAACATCATTTGAGATAACATGGTAGTCCAAATCAATTGGTAAGGCACCTTGTTGGAATCAGGGAAAAAATTATGGCAGTGGAAGGATCTTACCAAGCAGTCTTGGATAGATTACACCAATGGGCAGCTCTAGGCACGTTTAATGTTAAGGCTTGCTATGAGTTCTTCAGAAATAAAGGGACGAAGCCTTGCTGGACAAAAATTGATTGGTATAGATCACTTATGCCTAAGCACTCATTTATTCTTTGGCTGAGCCTTAAAGAGAGGCTGCTTACCAGAGATAAGTTGAGTGAGCAGATTGATGATACTTCGTGTGTTCTGTGTGGGGACCCTGTGGAATCTTTAGATCACCTGTTCTTTCAATGCTCAATAGCTAGGCAGGTATGGGCAGAAATCAAAGCTTGGCTGGGATTCACTAGAGCATTGACTACAATCAAAGCAGTAGTCAAGTGGATTATTAAGGAGGCTCGAGGCACGGGGGTCCAAGCCATAGCCAAAAAGACAGGCCTGGCTTGCACTGTCTATTGTATTTGGAAGCATAGAAATGCCAAGATGTTTGAGGGGAAAATTTCTCACCCCAATAGCATCATAAGAGACATTAAGATACAAGTTTATAGATCCCTACATGGTTCTTTCCCAAACCTCAAGGAACTGTGAATGGGATTATCCTGGGAGGATGCTATTGGGCTAGGTTTGCAACCTCTTGTAGAAATCTGGAATTGGGATCTCATATAGATGGGATTGCTCAGAGAAGCTGCTGAGGCTAATAATTCTGATGCTTCTGCTGCTGAGGCTTGCTGATGTGCTAGTGCTTCCATTATTTAAAATGGGAAGTCATGGTGGAGTCTGCTATGGCTTCAAGCTTCTGCTGTTACTGCGGGTGATGTCGCTGATTCTGCTGCTGCTAGGAATGGGAATCCTTTGCTTCTGGGCCTGTAGTCCTTCAGATTCAAGAATTTGTGTTTGTGCTTTATTTCTTGTTTTTTGCTGTTTCCTAAAAAAAAATCCTACTGCTGGTAAGGTTGCTAACGCTGATGCTGCTAGGATTGGAATTCATCTAGATGCTGGGGGAGTGGAACTGATGATAATGATGCTTGTCTTGCATCTGCTTGCTGCTGCTGGAATATGGTTGTTGAGCCTGGATTAGTGCTCAAGTCCTTTCTAGTTTCTGCATTTTCTGCTGTTGCTGGGATAGTTTGTTGCCGAGTCTGGCTAAGTTCTCAAGTCCTCTGTACCTGCTGTTGCTGCTGCCTGTGATTCTGGAGTTAGATGCCAAGTCCCTTCTCGGAGCCTAATTCCTAATGGTTTGAGAGCAAGGGCTTAGTACCTGGACTTGGGAGGGAGATGGAGCTAATGCTGCTGTTTTTGTTTGTGTTTGGCCTGGTGTAGAGTCAGTGTTTTTGTTTTTAGATTTCCCTTGTATTTGTCTTGTTTGAGCCTAGTGCCTCCTGTCTGTCTCTTGGATATGTCCGGAGATTTGTACATTTCTCATTGATCAATAAATTATTTATTTACCTGATAAAAAAAATAGGAGCACGCCAAACAAGATACAATTCTGACAAAAGCTTACACAAGCTTTATATGTGATGTATTGGCAACGCAAAGACTCAAGATAACTTGAAAAAAACAGGGCTAACGGGAATTTTACCTTTAACGGCAAACTCTTTAAAGGTTTTGGGCCCCACATGAATAAAAAGGAAGAACTACCAAAACAGCCAATCCATAAGAGTGAATAACCATTAAATCTTGATTACTTTAAAACACTCCCAAATGTCCTTTTTTCTATATTTATAGTTGTTTGTAGATTGTTTTGCCCTTGATTTTGAAGCAGATAAGATGTTGCTATATTTAAGGATTTTTTTTACATATCTGTCTATGTTTTCAAATGCAAGAAGATTAAGATTTTATCAAATATGTGAGTATATCCTATATAGAAAGATTTGGCATATCAATTATAAAAGTTTTTCATTTTTAAGTTACTTTCATACGTAATCTAGACAAACATTATCATAGCTACCTTTTTAATGCAAACTCTGTAAAAGCTTCAAAATAAAGTATCAATGGTGATTTTCATGATTGTGCATTAACGGAGCTTGTGTGTTCGCGTAACCCAGATATGTCAAGTATTAAATTTTCTTTTCCGTAGTTTATGATTATAGTCACCACGTATTTTTCTTAGAGGAATACAAAATGGTTTTGAGAGCAATGGAGTTGTGTGTTTGTTTTATAAAAATGAGTATAATACATTTTACAGTGAAATATAACAATGCATCATTATGCGTGATTTTGTATTTTAGCCGATTACATTTGCAGTGAGAAATTCTCAATGTACATACGTAAGGGTTACAATGAAAAACTCCCGGTGCAGTGAGATATTCTCATTGTTACATGCAAATATGTACAAAAAATTCTCACTGTAATATTTAGATAAGAAGTAGCTTTCAGTCTACAAAAAAAAATCAATCACAGTTAGCATCATTCCTAATAAATTTTCTCAAATCGAATAACTCCAAATCCATAAAGAAACAAGTGAAATCTAAAACAACCTAGGGTAGAAAATCTTTTTTTTCCATTTATATATAATTTTTTAGAGTGTGTTTTTACTTCACCGGATCTTGTGTTCACAAATTTGTAACAAGATAAAATATCAAGTATCAATTGTCGCCGACATATGGCGAGAACCATCGCTAGACTGTCGCTCTATAACAAGTTCGTCGGGGTCTCCATGCCGGAGCTTGGTTGAGGCACAATTGTCGGCGGGAATCCCAAGGGCACGTTAGGGTCAAAGGGTAACTTGCGCAATGAAGTTTTCTTTGTCACCCTCACGCCTGGATCCAGACATTGACGACTTGATAGGCTAGGTACCAGCCATGTTTTAGGGGCATGATTGAGTCAGTCGCGTACTCACTAACATAGCAATCGGTGCATCTAGGCACACGCCGAGTTGCAATTTGTTCACTGACATGGCAGTTGGCGCATTCAGATACGCACCGAACTGCACTATAAAAGGCCAACTGTGAGACCCTTACCTACGAATCGATTATCAACTTAGTGATTGAGTTAATTTTATTTCATTTTAAAAGCAACTAATATTTTTTCACCGTGAAATTATGTATTTGTATTACTCCCCAATTAGGTGTAACACATGGTACGACAATGCGACTTGTTGTAGACACGTGATAGATACATAGGGATGCATGCACACGCATTTATGATAGACATGTGGCGAAATGTATGGTGGACATGTGGAGGACACGTGGGTGTGTGCATGAGAGAGACGTGGTGACACGTGCCACCACACATGTGAGGGTGTATACATGGTTGATAAGTGTTGCCATGTAGGACTAGGAGTTGTGCATGTGTGCCACATGGAAGTCGACAAAGCACAATGCTCCAACTTTAGAAATAAAGTGTTGGACTCATCAACTTCACAAGAAACAAAAATTTAGAAAAGAGAGAGAGGTTTGGAGGAAGAGAGAGAGAGAGAGAGAAAAGTACGAGAGAAAGGATAGTTCAGAAGAAAGAGAGAAAAATAGGAAGAGTAAGAGAATAATGGAGAGATTGATAAAAATTATAAAATTTTAAAATTTTAAAATATTTAAGTTCTCTAAGTAATATATATATATATATTATACGATATACACGAAATATGTACAATATATGTTATTTATGTGAAATTAATGTATGTTATGTTCCAAGTATTAATTATGATTTTTCAAAAATTTTACGAAAAATATGAATTTATACCCGAAAAGATTTTTTGCTAAAGCATAACAAAAAAATGGACACATGTCAAGTATGTATAACTAAACCATGTGGATCAATATGGACCACAAAGTGCTGTAACTCACCCCATGAGGCATTATGTGAATTACCCACCCATGCCCCAAAGGTCAAACCAAACCAAACCATTTCTTTTCCCCCCGTACCTATCCCAACAGAAATGTTGGGATTCAATTGACAGCTGAGAGAGAGAGAGAGAGAGAGAGAGAGAGAGAGAAAAAGAAAGAAGAAAAGAGAAA
>BRYE01000026.1:2780000-2790000 GCA_030159115.1 Actinidia arguta var. hypoleuca
GCCGATTATGAGCCATATGTTATGGGTGGGCCCATACATGTGCTTTGGGTTGGGTCATAACAGAAGTGGTAGCTGAGCTTTAATTTATGGATTTTCTAAATCCCAGAGCTAAATAGATATTTACACGATCATTTACTTATTAAGTCTAGTAACTATGTTACATTCCCTCTAGATTAATCGCAATGGTCAACACTCGAGTGAATGGACAAGGAAGTAAAATAAATAGCACTAGACAAATTAATGAGATACGTGATATAATGCAAACACTAGTGGGAGCAATGCATGCTCAACAACAATTATTTCAAGAACATTTCCAACCGCCGCAACAATAACAACGGGGGGATCAACACTCCATTAGAAAAGGAAATCAACAACAAATGGAATCAGAGGAGGACCAAGAAGAAGTCATGAACCAGGTAGTGCCAATAGCAAATATTGCTATTGTAAAGCAATTCTTGAAACTCAAACCCCCCCAACTTTTAATGGAAGAATAGAATTTCTAATGCTCTCAAAAATAATTACAAAAAAATGTATTTTACTATTTTTTATTACATTGACATGGAGAGCAAAAGAAAAAACCTAATTTTTATGATATTGCTACAACTATAAAATAGCGAAAAAGAGAAGAAAGAAATGTTATCCTAAATGAATATGGAGAATCAAATGACTTTTCACTGTTGGATCGTTTCTTCGGACCCTCGAGATTGGATCTTAAATCTTGAACTAGCCTCTGCAAACTTCCTTAAACATGTTATTCACCTTCGAAAAACCTCAAACAAAAAATACTCTTTTTCTTTTCTTTTTTTTTCTCACCACTCAAAAATAAAAAATCTAAACTAAAAACTTTTTTTTTCTCACTACTATCTAAACCCTAAATTTCTCACTCTTCTCTCTTTCAAAATTTCTATAGCTTCTCTCTACTTTTTTTCTCTCCTCTAGAATTTTTCAATGTGAATTAAGAGGAAGAGGAAAGGGTATTTAAATGGGAGTTTAGGGATATAAAAAATATAATTTATAGACATGGAGAGTATTTTGGAAAGGTTCTAACATTTAGAAAATAGAACATCTTTTGAGGCGGTTTCCATTATCTAGGAAAGAGAATATTTACAAGAATATTCTATTTCTTAGAAGGAAAAATAATAAAAATAAAATTTTTATATTTTTATAGAAATATATTTTTGGGCTAAAAAAACAATTAGGTTAAAATTAAGTAAAAAAATTGGGCTCAAAAAGCTTTGAACTCTAAAATAAAATAGTTGGGCTAACAAGAAAACAAGTTGAATTAGGCTAAAATAATTGGGCTAAAACACTTTAAAAAAAAAATCTATTTCTTAGAAGGAAAAAATAATAAAAATAAAATATTTTTTTTATAAAAACATATTTTTTGGCTAAAAAAACAATTAGGTTAAAATTAAGTAAAAAAAAAAACACTTTGGGCTCACAAAACTTTGGACTATAAAATAAAATATTTGGGATAACAAAAAAACAAATTGAATTAGGCCACAATAATTAGGCTAAAACACTTTTACAAAAAAATATTTGGGTCAATTAAAAATCCTTTTGGGCTAAAAAAATAAAATAATTTTTTCCTTTAAAAATAGAAAGTTAAAAAGATAAATATTTTTGAAAATCCTATTCTTCCCTAAATACCCCTATCCTCTCTCCTTAAAAATAAAGAAAAATAGATGGGATCTTCGAGGCAAATCACACATTCAATTCATCTTCGGAATCAATTCGTTAAACTCTTTCGTTATAGTGTAAGGATCCAACGATGGGTCTAAATATTATCGTCGACCAAAATGGAGTGTCTACATACAAATTCCCCTCTATGAGAAAACTTGTATAATAACATGTTCACATTAGTTCATATCAAAGCCGAAAGATAAGATATTTTGAAAGGTCATAACATTTCGACCAAAATTAAATGAAAATCAGGCAAATTATAATGGTCGCACTTCTGCTAAAGCTACCTATATATCCTTTGCATGGGATCAAACTGACATAGTTCATGGGACAATACTCTTTCCAAAAGATCACGACGGTATTTCTACCACCATTCAAGAAATCTATCTATCCTATTCAACACGGATGAGAAATCTCTCCATAAATCTATCCCTATCAACATGGATGAGAAATCTATCTATCCTATTCCTATTAACATTGGTCAAAATCTCTCTCTCTCCTATTCACATTGGTCAAAAATCTCTCTCTCTCGGGAAATGTATCCTTATCAACACGGGTGAGAAATATCTCTCTCAAGAAATCTATCCCTATCAACATCGGGTGAGAAATCTATCTCTCAAAAAATCTATCCTTACCAACAATGGGCGAGAAATCTATCCTTATCAACAATGAGCGAGAAATCTAACCCTATCAATATGGGTATGTGGGGTGGATTTGAAATAGGGGAAATCCAGGATTTGGTTTAGAGAGAGCCTCATCAGTGTAACCACTCGTCTCATCTCTACTCTTACACAATCCCCCAAACAAATGGATTCCATATAAAAATGGAGACGCCACTTAGTTTTTAACATAATTAAGAAATTGAGGTTTTATTTTGAAAATAGAGAAATGAGTGTTTTAGTTTTTTTGGTGTGGGTCCTACTAAAAATGATCTAATAGATAAAACATATATCCAGCTTTAGAGATTTTTTATCCATTAGATCAAAACATATGTAGGCCCCACACATTGAGAGGAAGTGATATTTTTTTTTTGGGGGAAAATAATCTCAGCTAAAATCTCAGCTATTTAATTAACTCAAATGTATCTAAACCATAGATAGTGGGAGATAATTTTTAGATTCAAAAACATGTGTGTCTTATATTATAGATTTTTTTTTCCTTAGTATGATAAATTTATTTAAATATTTTTTTTTACTCAAATATTTTTTTTACAACCATTGAATAAATTAATTTCAATAAATATAAAAAAATTCAACTAAAGAAAATAGACGTATGAAAATCATCTTACTTTTTATTTGGATAATATTTTTATCTTTTTTATTTTTTATATTTTATTGTGTTTAGTGAATTTTTTTCACCGATTAAGCAATATTTTATACTTTTTCAATTTCTCTTGATAAAAAGAGTATAAATATAAAAAATTATCTAGTTTAAGAGAAAGTTCACTAAAAATAAAAAAAAATTATATCTCTAAATTAAATAATTTTTTTATATTTTTAGACTCTTATTATCAAAGACTAATGTAATATAAAAGTATGATCAAATAATAAAAGAATTATTAAATACAAAAAAAAAATGAGGGAGAAAGAAATGTGTGTTTTAGTTGTTCATTTTTGTAGATTCCACTAAAATAATAATTCAATGGGTAAAACATATGCTCAACTTTAGACGTTCTCTGTCCATTTGATCAAACCTTATATGGACCCCACACCTTTGAGAAAAAGGAAGTGATAGTTTTAGGAGGAAAATAATCTCAAGTAAAATCTCAGCCATTTGGTTCACTCAAATAGATTTCAACCGTATATAGCGAAAGACATAATTGAGATTCAAAATGAGTTTGGAAAGCAAAAACAAATAAAAAAATTAAACAAAAGCTAAAAATATAAAAAATAGAGCCGACTATGTATTCAGAAGTGGCAATTGACACTTCAAACACGCGTTTGTCACTAATTTCCTAAAAGAATTGGTGGCTACTACATAAGAATAGGTGGTCACCTCTGCAGGTTTGGACAAAAAAACTAGAAGCAAGATTGACTAGAAAACCTTTTGAAATCAATGTTTTAGGAGGTTTTAAGCATTAACAAAAACTAAAAAGATTCTAAAAAGTAATTAATTCTTTGAAAATGGGCAATTAGAGGCAAATATGCCAAGTATTCGAAGTTAGAAAGAGGGTTAAGCACCTATTTGGTTTGAGAATCCCTCAAAGTGAACTTTAGACCTCCAAATGATCACCAAGGCTCTTTAAATGAACTCCATCTTCTAAAAATCCAAGTGTATGTGTGTGTGTTGGAAACATCAAGTGTATATGAGGATGTGTAGATGGGTGAGTATGTAAGTGTATGTGAGAGTATATGAGTGTAAGAGAAGGTGTATACAAGTGAATGTGAAGTAATTTGCAAGAGTTTTGCCTATTTTCCCCAAATGTCTCTCTCTTTTTTGGTTGAAAATACATTCCCTCTATCTATAGGCAAAGAGCCTTGGGCCCCAAGCATAAAATAGCATTTAAAATAATGAATTTAATGTATTTATGACAGCACATGCGTACTGTCTCATACTTTGGAGGTTGCTTGTAGAGAAATTGAGGTCTCATATATAGAAGAGACGGTCGCGCCTTTGTACTAGAGACCATCAATTTGGGGAACTTCAAACTGGCGGTCCCCACTTCAAAGCAGTGATCGCGCCCTCTCAACTTGTGGTCTCAACTTTTGTTTTTCCTCCAAATCCGAAAATTGTGCATTTGGCCATAATATTTTGAAAATCATGCAATTAAGACCTTGAAAACCCTTTTTACGGCATACATCAAACATGCGGCTGCCACTTATTTTTTGAAAGAACTGAAGACCATTACATTAGATTGCAGTTCTAGACATGAATTTTTTAGGAGAAAGATTGACTAGAAAACCTTTTGAAATCGATGTTTAGGAAGTTCTAAGTGTTAACAAAAGCTAAAAAGGTTCTGAAAAGATTTTAATGAAAGAAACTACCTAATTCTTTGAAAAATGGGCAATTAGAGGCAAATGTGCCAAGTATTTGATATTAGAAAGAGGGTTAAGCACCAATTTTGGCTTGAGAATCCCTCAAGGTGAGTTTAGACCTCAAAATGACCACCAAAAAGTCCTCAAATGAACTCCATCTTATAAAACTCCAAGTGTGTGTGTGTGTGTGTGTATTTTGAAGATATCAAGTGTACATGAGTGTGTGTGTGTGTGTGTATATGGGTGAGTATGCGAGTGTATGTGAGAGTATATGAGTGCAAAAGAAGGTGTATAGGAGTGAATGTGAAATGATTTTGCAAGAGTTTTACCTATTTTTCCCAAATTTCTCTCTTTTTCTCAAAAATACCTTCCCTCTATTTATTAGTTAAAAGCCTTGGGCTCCAAGCATAAAATAACATTTAAAATAATAAATTATGATGTATTTATGACATTATACGCGTACTATCTCAGACTTTGAGGTTGCTTGGGGTCCAAGCATTACAGAAAAACTGAGATCGCCAATATAGAAGAGGCGATTGTGCCTTTGTACTAGTGACCGTTAGTTTTGGGAACTCCAAATTGGCGGTCTCCACTTCAAAGTGCTATTGCGTTTTCTTGACAAGCGGTCTTAACTCCTATTTTTCTTTCGAATTCAAAAATCGTGCATTTGGCCATAATATTTTGAAAATCGTGCAGTTAAGTCATTGAAAACCCTTTTTACATCATTTTTCATCATTTAAACTCTCAGGAAGGGAGGTAATTTTTGTAAGGATAGGATTTCAATTCTTAGGAGTGTTGTGGTGAAGTCTTGCTCATATTGTCATCATGAGGACCAAGTCAAAAGGGCCCCTAAGTTGTAGGACTGACCGAAATGAGGTGTTTATAACATGATAACTTGCTCATCGAAAATGATGTGGGAATGTTATATTCCGTGAAGCTATTGTTGTCCAGTTAGCTTGATACAAAAGACTTGGGAGAAGTCAATCACATCCTTGGGATCAACAAGCTTTTGTGATAGCGCAAGCAAATGATGTTAGCCTTATCACAAGCAGTTTATATCGTATGATACTTTTTTTTAGCATTTAGAATTCCAAGAAAGGTTTTCTTCCTTTCAGACATGGAATTATTTTATCAAAGTATTAGTATCCCCAAACACTTGTAGAGATAGAGGTGATGAAGGCAGTTTCTTATGATTCAACTGTAGGAAGCCTAATATACGATATGCACTAGACCGGATATTTATTTTGTCATTGGCATGGTTAGCAGATATCAGTCTAACTCAGGGAAGGATTATTGCATTGCAATAAAATATATACTCAAGTGGCTTAAGAGGACTAGAGACTATATATTGGTTTATCATGCAATCAGTAAGGGTTCTAGAAAGTCTAACTTGTGTTCGAGATGTATGACATGGAGATATTTGGCATCATGGCTTTAAGTCTAAGTGAGAGATTGTTGGAGCCATATTTTTTTATGAAACTTAGTATTAATTTTATTTATTAATAAAATTTGTTATTCTATATTAATGAGAATCTATGTCGGCAATATTGTAGCATAATATTTATATTGTGCTCGTGTGTCTTTTATTCTACATAGTAGATGATTAGGTATGTAGAGTTACTTACACAAAGAAAATCTAATTATCAATTCTTTTGAAATATAAGTTTTTAGTTCACAATCTTAGAATGAATTGGACAAACCATCAATAGAATTATAGCACAATATTTTAATATGTTTGTCTTGACTACGAAAAAGGTATAGTTTTGACTCATTGTGCTAGTACACGTTGTGTATATTGAAAGGGACTATTCTGAGGATATTGTTTTTATACTTACTTTATAAGACAATTAGTACCTCATGGTTATTATGAGCGCTTATACTCTTAATTCTAAAATGGTTATTATCCACATGCATTTAATGTTGATCATTTTAATTTACATGGAGTGAAATTCTTTTGTGAGTCTAAAAACTCAATTAATTGGATGGTCATATTACGTGTATGGTGAATATTAATTATTAATAAAATTCGCATCCCAGTTTAAGGATTGATCATACCCTCTTGAGGAACTTTTATAAATTTTGATTATGTCAAACCCTGCAAGTGAATTTTTTACATTCGACGTATCAAATAAGTTATTTTAAGGAATTTTTGAAGTGCAAGTGGAAAGTCTTAAGGAATTTTTGAAGATGTTGATTAATTATAATTGTCAGTAATTATTTTAATGGACGAGTATGTGTAATCTTAACGCGGAGAGATTAATAAGCATTTATAAGTGTTGAATCAAGCCTCGATTTCGATGATAACAAAACCATTTATTAGTGTTTAACATGTTTACTAAGCGAGCAGCAAAGAAACATAGCGACCTACTATTCAACTGATCAATGAAAGCCTCTTAAACACTTTCCAACAGAAAGTGTCGACACCTTATTTAATGTGTCGACACCTTGAGTCCAGAAGCCAAAATGATCAAATAGGTGAAAGACAAGATAACTCATCAATCTGGATTTGATAAAAGTAAACAGAGACCATGTAAATCCATGGAATGATTTCATAAAGAAATAAAACCAACTCAACACTCGGATCATCAAAGAATCGATGGAAAGCATTCTGGATGTAAGTGTCGACCCCCGGAGTACAAGTGTCGACACCAAAAGTCAGTAGCCAAAAACCAAAATCTGAAGGAAGAAGTGTCGACACCATGTATCGACACCAATGTCAGTAGACTTTCTGAAGACAAAGTGTCGACACAATGTATCGACACCAAATGTCAGTAGCTACTCACTAAAGATATTTTGAAGACCAAGTGTCGACACTAGTATCAATACCAAACGTCAGTGTTCAAATTTCAGAAGTTTTTTAAGGAAAGTGTCGACACCAGGATCGACACCAAATGTCAGTGGCTGAAAACAGAACTCTGAAGAAAAGAAGTGTCGACACCATTACCAGCACCAAATGACAGTGTTTAAACTGAAAGCAAGTAGTGTCGACACCTGTATCAGCACCAAAAGTCAGTAACCAAAAATAGATTTTCTAACGAGAAGTGCCGACACCAAGATCAGCACCTGGAGACAGTTTTAAGGCAAGAACAGAAGAGTTAAAGTGTCAACACCATGAAGCAATGTGTCGACACATGTGAAGTGTCGAAACCATTAAGAAGTGTCGACACCCAACGGGAAGATTTTCAAACGCAGAGATATCTGATACAGCATTAATGGCCTCCCAACTACCACCAACGGTACACTCTTCACTCAAGTCATTAAATACAAGTCTACAAAGGCATTTATCACACAAGGGAATGATCCTAAGTATATTGATTCATCCTACAAGCTTCAAAGTCAAGAATCCTTGAATATTCTTCTTGTCCCCTTGTGTGAGCATTGATTGTGATACTACATTCTTATCCACTCTATTTGAGAGAGTCTTTGATCATCTTAAAACCTCTATAATTTCATCCTTGCTAGTTTGAGTGTGACTTGATCAAAAAAACTTGGTGAGAGTTTTTGAGTGTTTCTCTTGTTGAAAGCCAAACACTTAAGAGTTTGAGTGTTTCCTCTTGTAAGCAAAACACTAGGAAGTTTAAGTGGAGCTTGGACAAAACCACTTGGTGTAAAAGTGAGTTGGACACTTGAACAACCAACCCCCACATTGTAGTTGTAGATTACAAATAGTGGAAGAAGATCTTGTGGAGGTCTTGGGAGGACGTAGATCACGGATTGTGATCGAACCTCGGTAAATTTGGTGTGCTCTCTCTTATCATTACTATTTGCTCCTTTATTGCATTTTTTGCATTAATTCTTTTATAACATTTTACATTCATTGTTATTAAAGCAATTAATTATAAATCACCAATTAAGTTTGAAAAATCCAATTCACCCCCCTCTTGGGGTGCCTATTGGGTCAACAATTTGTATCAGAGCTAGTATTCCTATTAAGGCTTAACATCCTTGGAATAGATCCATGGCAACCAACTTCGGAAACTCACTTGGTGAAAGTCAATCCACAAATAGACCACCTTGCTTCAATGGAACAAATTATAACTATTGGAAAAATAGAATGAGAATCTACGTACAATCCGTAGATTATGAGTTATGGAGGATAATTGTTAAAGGACCTAAAACTCCAACAATAAAAGTTGAAGATAAAGACGAACCTAAATTCGAGTCTACTTGGGATGAAAATGACTTAAAAATGTTACAATCAAACTCTAAAGCTATGAACATATTATATTGTGCATTAGATGCTAATGAATATAATCGAATCTCATCCTGTGAATCGGCAAAAGAAATATGGGATAGATTAGAAGTGACGCATGAAGGAACTAGTCAAGTTAAGGAATCTAAAATAAACATTCTAGTTCACAATTATGAATTGTTTAGAATGAAAACGGATGAGTCAATCACCGAAGTGTTCACACGATTTACTGATATTATTAATGGGTTAAAATTCCTTGGAAAAGTTTATCCTAACAATGAGCTGGTGAGAAAGATTTTGAGATCACTACTAAAGGCTTGGGAAGCAAAAGTCACAGCGATTCAAGAAGCAAAAGATCTCAACACTCTAGCTCTTGACGAGCTTTTGGGTTCTCTCATGACCTATGAGCTTACCCAAAAACAACGAGCTCAAGATGATGAGGAAACAAAAAGAAAACCGATAGCATTCAAATCAACAACACAAGAAGATGAACCATCGAGTGAAGAAGAAGATGGGAAAATGGTCCTTATCACTCGCAAATTTAAACGCTTTATGAAGAAGAAATGGAGAGGAGGAAAAAGGCATGATGAAAAAATTGAGGCCAACAAAGAATCAACAATCATATGTTATGAATGCAACAAGCCTGGACATATAAAAGCTGAATGTCCTTTGCTCAAAAAGAAAAAAAAGAAAGAAAAATGGAAAAGGGCAATGGCGGCCATGACATGGAGTGATGAGGAGGAGTCCGGTTCTGAAAATGAAGCTCAACCAAAAGAAGTGGCAAATCTTTGTCTTATGGCTCATAACGATGAGGTATCAAATTCAAACTCATCTCAAATTTTATTTAATGAATTACAAGATGCTTTTGATGAATTAATGAGTGAATTCAAAAAGGTTGTAAATAAAAATAGTTTACTTAAAAAGATGATTGAATCGCTTTCTAAAGAAAATGAAGATTTACAAAACGAAAATGATGTCCTGGAAAAGAAAATTGAATCCTTGAAAGAAAAGAAAAAAGAAAATATTTGTTCAAAAGAATTTTTCAAGGAAAAGAAAAATCTAAATAATAAAATCAAAAATTTGGAAATAACCCTACACAAATGTGTAAATGAAAAGGATAAATTAGATGCTATTCTTGGAAAACAGAAAT
>BRYE01000026.1:2795000-2797500 GCA_030159115.1 Actinidia arguta var. hypoleuca
AAATCTATCAAATTTGGTGAGCAAAGGAAAGAAACCATTCGTAGAGAGTGATAGCTCGGACGAAGGGAAGGAAAACAAGAATGAAGAAAGGGAAGAAATCAAAGAAGAGGAGAAGGAAGATGAGGAAGCAGAAAAAGAGGAAGAAAAGAAAGATGGCAGCAATGCAGATCTTGGTGACTCCTCTAAGACTGATTCGGATGTTGTTCCACTCATCTCACGCGCTACACAACGACGTTACAGTACTCGAAATTAGAAACTGCGATCAAAGTTCAAAAATACTCCAGAAACGGCTCTAGAACTATCTCCATCTCCATCTCCAGCCCCCTCCACACCTATCCACAACGCGTCGTCCACCTCACCCTCTCCATAGATCTCTGTGTCTTGTTTTAAGAAAATGTGTTATGTAATCGAATGTGCATGAATTCTGATTCTCTAACGATTTGTTTTGTTTTGAACAATATGTATGGCCGATGGTTCAACCTCTAAATGTTTATGGCATATGATATGATTGGAGAACAATGGATTATGGCTTATGGCTTATGGAGTTATGATCTATAATTTCCATTTCATAGTTTATGTTTATGGCTTATGGATTATGTCTCATGGCTTATGGATTATGGCTAATGGTCTAAGATCTAAAATTGCTAGTCAATAGTTTATGTTTATGGTTTATGCATTATAAAATGAAAATAGAATGATTGAACTTATAGATGGGCGTGAATGATATCTCAGTGCACATGCTTGTGTTAATTGATGATATCTTGTTAGATAAATGGGCGTGAATGATATAAGTTATAATTTGTCCCTCATACGAGTCATTGTAAGCTACCCTTTTCGATGAATTGACAAAAAGGGGGAGAAAGAACGTGCAAATATTACAAAAGAAAAGGGGAGATAATAAAGGAGAAGAGAAGCAATACATGGTGAGTACAATGAGTACAATGCAAATATGCACAAACCTTCGCGTTCATGTTTTGTCATGCATAATCTTCGCGTTCATGTTTTGTCATCATCAAAAAGGGGGAGATTGTTGAATCAAGCCTCGATTTCGATGATAACAAAACCATTTATTAGTGTTTAACATGTTTACTAAGCGTGCAGCAAAGAAACATAGCGACCTACTATTCAACTAATCAATGAAAGCCTCTTAAACACTTTCCAACAGAAAGTGTCGATACCTTATTTAATGTGTCAACACCTTGAGCCCAGAAGTCAAAATGATCAAATCGGTGAAAGACCAAGATAACTCATCAATCTGGATTTGATAAAAGTAAATAGAGACCATGTAAATCCATGGAATGATTTCATAAAGAATAAAAACAACTCAACGCTTGGATCATCAAAGAATCGATGGAAAGCATTCTGGATGTAAGTGTCAACACCCGGAGTACAAGTGTCGACACCAAAAGTTAGTAGCCAAAAATCAGAATCTGAAGGAAGAAGTGTCGACACCATGTATCGACACCAAATGTCAGAAGACTTTCTGAAGACAAAGTGTCGACACCATGTATCGACACCAAATGTCAGTAGCTACTCACTAAAGATATTTTGAAGACCAAGTGTCGACACTAGTATCGACACCAAACGTCAGTGTTCAAATTTCAGAAGTTTTTGAAGGAAAGTGTCGACACCAGGATCGACACCAAATGTCAGTGGCTGAAAACAGAACCCTGAAGAAGAGAAGTGTCGACACCATCATCAGCACCAAATGACAGTGTGTAAACTGAAAGCAAGTAGTGTCGACACCTGCATCAGCACCAAAAGTCAGTAACCAAAAATAGATTTTCTGACGAGAAGTGCCGACACCAAGATCAGCACCTAGAGACAGTTTTAAGGCAAGAACAGAAGAGTTGAAGTGTCGACACCATGAAGCAATGTGTCGACACATGTGAAGTGTCGACACCATGAAGAAGTGTCGACACCCAACGGAAAGATTTTTAAACGTAGAGATATCTGATACAGCATTAATGGCCTCCCAACTATCACCAACGGTACACTCTTCACTCAAGCCATTAAATACAAGTCTCTAAGTGCATTTATCACATAAGGGAATGATCCTAAGTATATTGATTCATCCTACAAGCTTCAAAATCAAGAATCCTTGAATATTCTTCTTGTCCCTTTGTGTGAGCATTGATTGTGATACTACATTCTTATCCACTCTATTTGAGAGAGTCTTTCATCATCTTAAAACCTATATAATTTCATCATTGCTAGTTTGAGTGTGACTTGATCAAAAACACTTGGTGAGAGTTTTTGAGTGTTTCTCTTATTGAAAGCCAAACACTTAAGAGTTTGAGTATTTTCTCTTGTAAGTAAAATACTAGGAAGTTTAAGTGGAGCTTGGACAAAACCACTTGGTGTAAAAGTGAGTTGGACACTTGAACAACCAACCCCCATATTGTAGTTGTAGATTCCAAATAGTGGAAGAAGATCTTGCGGAGGTCTTGGGAGGACGTAGATCACGGATTATGATCGAACCTCGGTAAATTTGGTGTGC
>BRYE01000026.1:2805000-2807500 GCA_030159115.1 Actinidia arguta var. hypoleuca
ACACTGAGCTCGTGGTGAGCTGGAAGGACTCAATTATAAATTTTATACGACATGACAAGCTACTAAAGGACAAGAAAGAGGCGCACAAACTCCGGATAAAGGCATCACAATTTTGGGTCTCCCCCACTGAGGACTTGTACAAAAGATCATTTTTGGGACCCTACTTACTATGTGTCCACCCAAGCTTAGTCGAAGATGTGCTTTCTGAAATCTACGAAGGTATTTACGGACTACACTCAGAGGAAAGATCATTCTCTCACCAAGCATTGATTTAGGGATATTGGTTGCCATTCATGCTAAAAGATGCCCAAGTGTACGTCTGCAAGTGCACCAAATGCCAACTCTTTATCAGCCAGCAAGAGACTTGACCCCTCTTACCAGTCCTTGGCCCTTTGCCTGATGGAAAATGGACATTATGGGGGTCCTACCCCGAGCTTCGAGGAACAAGAATTTTTTATTAGTAGCGATGGACTATTTTACGAATGAGTGGAGGCCAAATCACTATCGCAAATCACGAAGACGAACGTAATCAAATTCATCCATAGAAATATTCTTTCCAGATTCGGCATCCTAAGGGCATTCGTATCAGACAATGGAACTCAATTCATGGGACAAAAAGTCAAAGACTTGTTCGGGCAATTGAAGATTGAGTTATACAACTCAACACCGAGCTACTTGCAGTGCAACGGGCAAGCTGAGGCCACCAATAAAATAATCATGAACGGGATCAAGAAAAGGCTTGAAAAAGTCAAAAGCAAATAGGTCGAGGAACTATCAAACGTTTTGTGGGCCTGTCGGATCACACTACGAAAAGTAACGAACGAAATGCTTTACGCTCTAACTTTTGGATTCGAAGTTGTAATCCCGTTGGAGGTCGGTCTACCTACAATATAGATCGAGGCATACGACATCAGTCATAATGAGGAAGTCTAGCTCATGACCTCGACCTTGTTGACTAACGAAGAGAAAATGCGCTAATACGAATGGCTGACTATCAGAATGCGCTAATACGAATGCGCTAATATTACTAATAAAATATAATATTTCTAATTGAGCTTGTATTTATATCAAATACACGTGTAAAAAACTGTTACTTAAAGATTATTCTTTCTCTTATTATCAAAATTAAATACTTTTCTTAATTTTATAAGAAATCATTTATTTTGAAACTTTTAAAGCACTTTTTTTCAAAATGATCTATGCTGGGAAGGAACTCCCAATTTGCTTAAGCATGGGCTTAAGATGTCTTAAAAAATGTGAGACTAAATTGTAGAATTGCCTAAGCATTGGCTTGAGCATTACAAGGCAAAGTTAAATAAAAGCACTATTTGCACTAGGAGCAGGCCATAAATAGCAGATTTTCGCTAAGGCATGACCAAACTTGTCCGAACAAGTTACGACAAGTATGAAAAAGAACACAACCCTACAACTTAGTCGAGCAGCTACAATATTAAGGAAGAGTTAGCCAAATTCTATATGAGTTTCGAACTATCCCACGAGATATGCGTAGTATACTTAACAAAAATTTCAAGGAAGAGTTAGCCAAACTCTATGCGAGTTTCGAACTCTGTCCTATGAATCTTGCTCAAGTATACATAGCAAATTTTTAGGGAAGAATTAGCCGAGATCTGTGCAAGCTCTGAACTCTATCCCACGAGGTTTGCGTAAGTATACTTAGCAAAAAACTTTAAGAAAAAGTTAACCGAACTTTATGCAAGTTCCGAATTTTGTCTTATGAATCTTGTCTAAGTATATTTAGAAAAATTTTAAAAAAGAGTTAGTCGAGCTCTATGCGAACTCTATCTCACAAGATTTGTCTAAGTATACTTAGCAAAAAAATTCAAGAAAAAGTTAGCCGAACTCTATGCGAGTTCTTTACTCTGTCTACTAAATCTTGCCTATGTATACTTAGTAAAATTTTAGGGAAGAGGGAAGAGTTAATTGAACTCTATGCGAGTTCCGAACTCTGTCCCTCAAGGTATGCCTAAGTATACTTAGCAAAAAGATTCAAGGAAGAGTTAACCGAACTATATGCGAGTTCCGAACTCTGTCTTATGAATCTTGCCTAAGTATACTTAGGCATACCCTGAGGGACAGAGTTCGGAACTCGCATAGAGTTCAATTAACTATTCCCTAAAATTTTGCTAAGTATACTTAGGCAAGATTCACTAGATAGAGTTAGGAACTCGCATAGAGTTCGGCTAACTTTTTCTTAAATTTTTTTGCTAAGTATACTTAGACAAATCTTGTGGGATAGAATTCGAAGCTCGCATAGATCTCAACTTGGTCCACGCCGAGTTGTCTTCAGGGATGCCGAGCTCAATCAAACAGGCAAGCCACCCCTCCATGAAGATTCTAGGACAGAGTTCAGCGACCTGCCTATCATGGTTGTCCCCTACTCGGTTAATCCCCCTATTGAAGACTCGCTCGTAGACCGGGCCACAAGCTACTGCCTAAAGCTCGATGAGATCTTGTAGTGCTTTGTCCTTATGAGCCCCAG
>BRYE01000026.1:2840000-2845000 GCA_030159115.1 Actinidia arguta var. hypoleuca
TAGTTACAACCTAACTTCCTATTGGTCACTTTGATCCTAATTTAATAAAATCAACATTAACTAACATATAAGTCATAATTTACATAAATAAAAAAATAAATGGGTCCGGGGTATTACATCCTCCCACCCTTAAAACATAGTTTGTCATCAAAATGGATACAAGTTATCATTCAAACAAAAAAAGATAACGCTCTCGCATTTTATCTTCTCGTTCTGTAACACCCCAAATCCGTTAAATTCGTTAAATACATAAATCATGATCCGTACGTCGATTAAGGAGGTTAAGTATTAAGTTAGAAGACTCAAATCTAAGTTAAGAATCCTTGAAACTAAAATTTTATTGCTGCCCAGTTTTGTTCTTAGGGTTCGAACACTAGGAGAGACGTTCGAACGCTAAACCCAAAATCCTTCTTATAGTTCGAACGTTAAAGAGAGAGTTCAAACTCTACCACCTGTGGCAGATTTTATACTCTCAGTATCTCCAACTCACGTTTTTTTCTTAGAATTCGAACGCTAAGGAGAGCGTTCGAACGCCAACAGTATAAAATAAAAAATATAAAGGGAACACCAGATTAAAATGAAGCGAGCCATATGGGATTATTTTTCATGTGTCTCAACAAATATACCTACACACACACATTCGGAAAGAGAAGAAAGAGAAAAGAGAAAGGAAGAAGGAGAAGGAAAGAAATGGGAGATTTTAGAAGCTCAACTACCTGCCATTAGAGGCTTAAGCTCAAGATTAAAGAAAGGTAATCACTCTAAATGGTATAAATATATGTATATGTATGTTAGGGTTTTGGCTTTGGTTTAAAACTAGATCTACCTTGTTAGGGTTAAAATTAAGGCTTAATTTTGAGATATTGTAGTACTAGTAGGTCACTCATAGTATCCCATAAGTCTAAAAAAGATTTGATTAGATTTGGGTTGAGTTTTGATAAAATTTGTGAAAACCAGTTACTGTTCCTGCTGCCATACGCAGGTAACGTTTGAACGCCCATGAACAGAGTTCGAATGGTCTAGACTTTTAACCTTAATGTTCGAACACCACTTTTAGAACACTTTTAACGTTCGGACGGTAGTTACTTTTAGCCTTAAGAGTTCGAACGCCAAGCCTAGCGTTCGAACGCACATAGAAGGGAAGCTTAAGTATTTAGTCATAGCGTTCGAACGCCTCTGTGCATCATTCGAACGGACAGAAAGTCAAAATCAGACATTTAGTCTTAGAGTTCAAACGCCTCTATGCAGCGTTTGAATGGACAGAGAGTGAGAACCCAACAATTAGCTTGAGCGTTCGAACGCCAAAACCAGAGTTCGAACGCTAAGACCAATTTCAGACAGCTATGGACTCTTTTTTTTTTAAAACACTATAATCATAGTCATAATATGTTAAGCCCTTCAATTACCTAATAGAGTACTTAGGTCTGTGTTTAAGGGTTTTTGACTTAGAACAAAAGTGTCTAAGGTAAACGGAGAGTAGTATTACTTTAAGTCAATTAATGCCGTATTACTATACCTAGCCATTGATGTTTCTATCCCTTACATGTAGGGACACACGACGTAGCACCTAGCCAAGGAAACCCAGGTGAGTAACATGATGCCATGAACAAAATTATGTATTTTTGAAATATTTTTAATACGTACTATGCATATTCAAATGTTTTTCATGTTTTAATGCATTAACTGAATATGTTATGATATGAACAACATGTCTTCTAAATATATGCAAATGTTGATACGCTATGTATTGAAAATCCATGGATGAATGATTTGAAATAACTTTGATACTTAGCATGAATTTATGTGAAAAGCAAAGTATGTTCAAAGTATGTATGCATGGTGGCACTCGGGGTCCTCTCGTGGCGGGACCTTAACCAATCCCGATAGTCCTAATGGTAGAGTGGGGGACGTGAAATAAGTCCACTCTACAATCGAGATATCTCAGGCCTAAAGAGCCACCCATAACCTATATGGTTAGTACGCATGACCCAAGGGTCATTAGCCGAGTCGTTACACCCTATGATATGTTCATGATTTCAAGAAGCCATGATATGTTGAATGCTCACGGTATATTTTTCAGATATGTTATGCCATGTTTATGTGAGCTTCAATTTTATGAAATTTTAATCACATGCTTTACCCTTATTACACTATGTACGCTAAGAAATGATCCATGGTATTTTATGTTCATGCATTATTGTTATTCACAAAACTTTTAGCTTACGTTTTCGAAAATCTTTTCAGGAAGCCAGTCCAAAGAGCCTTAAGACGAAGTTAGCAAACAGAATATAGTTTTGTGGTCTGCGAGCCTTATTATATAGCTTTGATTATGGGCTAGGCCCCAGATGATGTAATTAAAGTTGGCCTTAACATGTAAGTAAACAGTTTAAGAACTTAGGCACATCTCTATATATTTGTGTGCATGTCACACCTTTATATTTTTATATGGTATGACGTTTCCGCACAAGAGAAAATTGTATCATTTTAAATGAGTATGTACAGGTGATCAACTGTATGAAGGTAAGTAAGCCTTGGTGGGTCAGCCACTGGCCATCACGTGCCCACGATCCGCATAGGCCAGTTTGCGGGACATGACAGTGTAATACCCCGAACCCATAAATTTCCTTTATTCATGTCTTAATGCAAAAATTTAATCCTATTAGGACCTAATTGTAAGTATTTAATGGTCAAAGTGGTCAAAAATGACCAAAATAGATGAAATGACCAATTAAGAGGAAGGTTGTAACAAAAAAGAATATAGGTGGGCACATGGGATTCAATTCCATGTGTTTCTTTCAAAGCACCAAACCAAACACACAAAAAAAAAATTCGTAGAGAGAGAGAGAGAGAGAGAGAGAGAAAAGAAAGAAAGGAAGAAGAAGGAAGGAAGAGAAGGAGAATCTTGGAGGGAGAGTCCAAAATCCAAGCCTAAGGAAGTCATTGAAAGCTCTACCAAGCTTGAGGAGGTGAGAAAAATCTATTTTTATGTATATGTATAAGTTGAAGAAATTAGATTATGCCTTAGATGCCCTTAGTAAGCACAATGTTGAGTTTAGAGGACTCCCTTAAGTCCCAATTGAAGTATATTGAAGTTCAATTCAAAGAAATTGAATGCTAACACAAGAATCCCAAATTATTAAATGTTAGGATTTTTAAAACTTTGACCTTAGATCTAACATGCTAGGGTTAGATTTGAGGTTTGATTTTGAGTTATTGTTGTCTCTTGAGTGTGTAGTTGAGCCATAAAAACTTTGGTGAAGTTTTGGGTTAAGATTGGATAAGTTTTGGCAAGTTTTCAGTCGTTTCTGCTGCTGCGCGCGGCCGGCATTCGAACGCCTCTGTGGAGCGTTCGAACGTCCAGAGTTAGGATTTTCATTTTTTCCTTGGCGTTCGAACGCCACGTTCGAACGTCAAGAGTTAACATTTTTCCGGATTGCCTGGCGTTCGAACGCCCGTTCGAATGCCAGACCATTTTCAGCCCAGATACTGTTTTGTAAAACGGGCATAACTTTCTCTACTAAATTTGGATTGAGACACCGTTTGAAGCGTTGGAAAATAGACTCTTAGAAATTTCTAACAACATAAAGTTTACAATTTAATTCCATATATATTATGAGATATTGAAGTTTAAAGTCAACCTAAGATTTTACCAGCAACACAGTTTTTTTAGAAAAGATATGTATGCTCACATGTTTAAGTTAAATGATATAAGTATGTTATGAAATAATCCATGGTATTTTATGTTCATGCATCTGTTGTTATTCACTAAGCTTTTAGCTTATGATTTCGAAAACTTTTTCAGGAGACCAGCCCGAGGAGCAGTAAGAAGAAGATAGCAAGTAGACTTTAGTTTTGTGGCCAATGGCCTTATGTTGTTTTGTAAGGGCTAGACCCTATATTATGTAGTGATGTACGGCCATGTCATGCATAACTTAATTTGGCCATGTGATGTATGTAGAAAGTTTAAAACTTAGGCACAACTCTGTATACAGTGTGCACACTCTACTTTATTATTTTCAGTATTATGACGCTTCCGAAAAAGAAAATTTATACCACTTTGAATGAGTATGCACAGGTTAAAGATAAGTAGGCCTTGGCGGCAAGTCGCCGGCCGGTGACGTACCTTCGATCCGCATAGACCGGGTTGCGGGGTGTTACAATATGTACGAGTACAAAAGCAAGTATGCCAAGATTCTTTGAGCTTCAAGTTTATGGAAGTTTATGTTTTCAGAAAAGATATGTACGCTCACATATTTAAGTTAAATGGTATAAGTATGTTATGAAATAATCCATGGTATTTTATGTTCATGCATCTGTTGTTATTCACTAAGCTTTTAGCTTACGTTTTTGAAAACCTTTTCAGGAGACCAGTCCGAGGAGCAGTAAGAAGAAGATAGCAAGTAGACTTTAGTTTTGTGGCCAATGGCCTTATGTTGTTTTGTAAGGGCTAGACCCTATATTATGTAGTGATCTACGGCCATATCATGCATACTTAATTTGGCCATGTGATGTATGTAGAAAGTTTAAAACTTAGGCACAGCTCTGTATACAGTGTGCACACTCTACTTTATTATTTTCAGTATTATGACGCTTCTGAAAAAGAAAATTTATACCACTTTGAATGAGTATGCACAGGTTAAAGATAAGTAGGCCTTGGCGGCAAGCCGTCAGCCGGTGACGTACCGTCGATCCGCATAGATTGGGTTACGGGGCGTTACAGACAGAGTGGTATCAGAGCATCAGGTTGACACCATACACAGAGCTATAGGTTGACACCATAAGATCGAATGTCTAAACGCTTGCTATGTATGTAGTGAGTTATGCCGTCTAGATTGCGAGGCCGAGGCCGTAGAGGGGTCGTAGAGCCCGAAGGCCGAATCGATCATATAGAAAGGATCTTAGAAGGACTTGTTCAAGCAGTCCAGGATAATCATAACATGTGATAGCTCTGGTGGGAGAGCGATGCAGTAAGCAACGACTTTAATTCGTTGAAGAACTTC
>BRYE01000026.1:2850000-2865000 GCA_030159115.1 Actinidia arguta var. hypoleuca
TAGGTGCTAGACTCGGTGTTCCTACATATAAAGGACATTCGATACAAAATATCAATACTATAATCGAGAAGATTTAAAATTAATACAATAACTTTTGACTCGACCAAAAGCATAAACAAGAACAAACAAAATTGAAAAGAAAAAAAGTCACCTGAAACTTAAAAAATTTAAATGTTAGTTCAACAAATAACTAAATAAAGACACAAAATTCTATGTATACAAGAATATGTATCTATATGCATGACTATTCATGAGTTAATTGTATCTTGGTAGACAAGATTTGCAAGCTTTTTAACTATCTCTTCTTTCGAGAAATTTTCCAAAAATGGTTTAAGTCGTTGGCCATTTAACTTAAAAACGTTTCCACTGGTTGAATTAGTTATTTCGATAGCTCCATGTGAAAAAACCGTTTTCACGATATATGGTCTAGTCCATCTGGACCTCAATTTTCCACGAAACAAATGGAGACGGGAATTATACAGAAGCACTTTTTGATTTGGTTCAAAAGTTTTGCAAAGAATGTTTTTATCATGGAAAGTTTTGACTTTTTCTTTGAAAATGCGAGTGTTCTCATATGCTTCCCGTCCCAATTCCTCTAGTTAGTTCATTTGAAGCTTCCTATGGCAACCAACTTCAGGCATGCGATAATTTAACTATTTAATAGCCCAGTATGCCTGATGTTCAACTTCTACCGGCAAATGGCATGCTTTGCCATAAACAAGCCTATAAGGAGACATGCCTAGCTTAATAGTGAATGTATGTACATTGGTTGGTAAGATTATGCATGAGGGAGTTGATGCTCTTGTCGGATTACGGTAATCTTGCATATATCTCACTTGAGGCACAGGAGCCTCAATGGGGACTTGAAGTGGAAAGCAGTTTCTGCCTTCCTCTTCTTGTTCCTCCATGTTGTTGTGGGTGTTTGGGTCCATTCTAGTTAATCTACAGTTTTGTTTCTAAACCACACGGTCATGCAAGTTTTAAATTCTCTTTTTAAAATGTACCTTATCATTTTGCCTAATGTGTAAAAATATATATATAAAAAGAATGAAATAATTTACTTACAATTTCTTGTGATGCTGACACAAGATTTTAACGTTCATGCTGCAAAAACTCCCCGGCAACGGTACCAAAAATTCTTATCTCTCTTTTTAGTGTTTGTCTATTTTTCAGCTCTTAAGCGTAAGAGCCTACCAAAGCAACAGTTTACTCGGAAGTATGAGTATCGAATTCACAGAGAACTTTGTTAGCACAGTTAATTATTGTAAATAATATATCATGAAAATTAAAAAGTTATAAGATTTGTGATTATTTTGTAATGTTTGTAAAAGATGTATTTGTTTTATGAAATGTAAAGAAATGGCATGATCTAAGTATGTGATTTTTATTCTTTCATTTGATTTACTAGTTTCTCTCTTCTCTTTTATAGTTAATCAATTCTCAAGGTAAAGTGAAATTGATTGGAAGGTGTTATAATAAAATTATTTTGTATCTTAAAATATGTTTGTGAATTGATTATATTTTTAATTACAAAATTCAAACCCTTAGAATGCAATTGATCTAAGTCGTAATTGTACCAAGGAATCTTGTTATAAAATAATCTTAAATTTATACAATTCAAGTTTTGATCCTTGTTTTGATATTGATCAATTTAAAACACTCTTTTAAGTTTGGTTGAGAGAAGAAACTACTAGTTTATCAAAGATTGAATTAAAATATTGTACTTGGTTCATAGCCAATACAATTTAGCCTAACATATTTGAGTGAAAATTAAACATGTTTTTGATTTTAAGAGTTGAAAGTTGAATTACGCTATGTATTGAATTAACAAGTATTGTAAACAAGAAAATCGACCATTCAGGCAGTATATGTAAGCGATAAAGTAAGCATAAACTCATCCATTTAGGCGTAAAATTTCAAGATTGCAAGTGATTGAAAGACATGAAAATATATTTAATTCACGAAAATAAAGTACAAGTGTTTGAGAAATTAAACTAAAAATGAGAATTAAAGAACCGAAAAATAAACGAAGTTTAAGTGTTTTAGAAACAAAAGTTGGATCCTTTTCTTCAAGAGGTATTCTCCTATTTATAGAGAATGGAAAGTGTGAACACAATTGGCTAAAAAATCTTCAAAAGCTGCCTTGGACTTTTCTTGAACTTACCTAGTCTAACCGGTCGGACTCTTACACCGCCTTTGATCTTCAACTGGTTCAGCTTTCTGGACCGGTTGGAATTTGTGCTTCTGACGAATGTCTGATCGGTCGGATAAGTTGGACGGGTAGGACTTCCTGGACTGGTTTATGTTGAAACCTTCAGATTCTTTGGTTGGACCGATTGGGTTTTCTGGCATTGTAATTTTCCAGTCATTCCTTGTCCTTCTTTTTGCTCTTGCTTCTTTGATAAAATAGTGTTTTTGACACAGTTTTCATTTTGCATAGTTATATCCAACTTGTGCTACAACAAGCCTAAAATATCAATTATAAGTACAAAAATATCCTAAGCAAAGGGAATCAATGGTGGAAAAATGTTGAGTTATGATTCTCATCACTAACTCTTCCTAAAATTTTTCTAAGTACACTTTTAATGAAATTCATAGGGCAGAGCTCGGAACTCATGTAAAGCTCAGCTAACTCTCCTTGAAATATTTTTAAGTACACGTTTAACAAAATTCATGGGGAGTTCAGAGCATGTGTAAAGCTCAGCTAACTCTCCATGAAATTTTTCTAAGTACACTTTTAACAAAATTCATGGAGAGCTCGAAGCTCGCGTAGAACTTGGCTAACTCTCCTTGAAATTTTTTTAAGTACACTTTTAACAAAATTCATGTGGAGTTCAGAGCTCGCGTACAGCTCGACTAACTCTCCCTAAATTTTTTTCTAAGTATACCTAAATGATGAGTCTTGCCTTCTGCTTCTGAGGGAGGATGTGTTTCAAAGATTTTTGAATTGAGTAATCTTTCATGTCATTAATGAAACGCTTGATAATGATAACGATCAATTCTTTTTACAAGTATATGTAAGCTTGGTTTAGAGATAGTTACATTTTAGTGATTAAACTTCTTTTAATTGTTAGAATTCCAAGGTCTCAAAGCTTGTTTGCCTTTAGAGTCTTTGCGGTAGTAAGCGCCCTTACCGGCGAGCTTGACTATCTTGTAGGGTCCTTCCCAATTTGGACCGAGTTTTCCATCCACTAGATCCTAAGTATTTCCAACAATTTTTCTCCAAATGAGATCTCCAATTGAAAATTCTCTGTGTTGAGCCTTCTAGTTGTAAGTCTTGGCTAGTTGCTTCTAGTAATCAGTCATTTGTATCAGTGCATTCTTCCTTCGTTCTTCGTCAAGGTCTAGGTCCCGAGATAAGACTTCTTTATTGTGACCTACATCATACACTTCAGTCCATATTGTGAGCAAACTGACCTCCAACAGGATTACTGCTTCGAAGCCAAAAGCCAAGGAATAAATGTTTCGTTCGTTGCTTTCCACGGTATGGTTCAATAAGCAAACAAAACGTTTGGCAGTTCCTCAATCCATTTTCCTTTGGCTTTTTCAAGCCTCTTCTTGACCTCATTCATGATTGTCTTGTTGGTAGACTTGGCTTTCCTGTTGTATTATAGGTAGCTCACCATTGAATTATAGAATTCGATCTTTAGTTGGTCTAACAAGTCCTTGACTTTTTTCCCTACGAACTATGTCCCATTATCTGATATGAAAGCTTTGAGGATGCTGAATCTGGACAAAATAATTTTGCAGATAAATTTGATCACGTTTGTCTCCCTTATTTGGGCGAGTGGTTCAACTTTTACCCATTTTGTGAAGTAGTCTGTTGCTACTGGCAAAAACTTCTTATTTCCTGGAGCTTGAGTCAAACCCCTACGATGTCCATTTACCACTAGGCAAAGGGCCATGGATTGGTGAGAGGGGTCAAGTCCCTTACTTGATGGTGTATCAAAGGGGAAAAAAATTGACATTTGGTGCATTTGTGAACGTACACCTGGGCATCCTTCTACATGTAAGGCCACCAATATCCTTGGGTTAAGGCTCAGTGAGCTAACGATCTTCCTCTGGAATGCAGTCCGCACATGTTTTCATGAATTTCAAAAAGTACATCCACAACTAAACTCGGGTAGACACACAGTAGGTAAGGTCCCTAGTATGATATTTTGTACAAGTCTCTAGTGGGAGAGATCCAAAACTGTGCTACCTTTATTCGGAATTTGTACACCTCCTTCTTGTCTTTCGATAGCTTGTTGTGTCACAAAAAGTTTACAATTGGATCCATCCAACTCAGCCATAATTCAGTGATGACTAGGACAGATCCTAAAGGCATTTTATGAATGGGGGCTTAGATCAAGTCGACTACGATGGTCCTTCCTATTTCTCCTTTAGATATCGATGCCAAGCCTGTTAGTGCATCTGCATGTGAGTTCAAGTCCTTCCTATTTCCACTTGTTCAATCTTTACTGAATTGAATCTGGTGAGAAGGTTCTTCGCCACCGCTAAATATTTTGCCATATTAATTCCCTGGGCATCAAATTTTCCTATAACTTGATTAACCACCAATTTTGAGTTACTGAATATGTGGAGCTCGGGAACCCTAGTTTATTGGAAGGCTGAACTCCCATAATGAAGGCTTTGTATTCATCTTTGTTGTTCGTGGCAGGAAAGTTCAGCCTGAGGTAGTGCTAAAAAATTGCTCCTCTGAGCTATTTAAGACTACACTTGCCCCTACCCCCAAGCTATTCTTCGCTCCATCGACGAACATTTTCCACACCCTGCTAAGATTGACCTGAGGTGGTTTTATGATAACCTCTAGAACCTCAGTGATTTCCTTAGTGTTGGCTACTCTCGGAACTTTGGACGGTTCTTTGATGGGTTCATTATTCTATTGTTCTGATTGTGTCTCACTTGGTTGAGTCTTGGTTAACTTTGCTCTTGAGCTTTCTTTCCTTCTATGTGCAGACACAAGGTTTCCTTGCTTTGGACTCACAACTCGGGGTGAGAACTCAGTAACAAAGTCGACAAGGACTTGTCCTTTAAATGTTGCACTTGGCAAAATTTTAATGTCGGATTGGCTGAGCTCAAGAGCCCATTTAGAGAGTCGGTCAGACAAGTTTATTTTTGACTAAATATTTTTTAGTGGAAACTCAGTTTATACTACGATGGGGTGTGCTTAAAAGTAGTGCATGAGTTTTGCAAGGTTAAGACTAGGGCCAAGACGAGCTTCTCTAGCGGCAAATACCTTGTTTGGCAATCCGTAAATGTTTTGCTAGCAAAGTAGATCGGGCGTTGCTCTCTGTCTACTTCTATTAAATGTACCGAGCTGATGGCATGTTCAAAGATAGCGAGGTAAACGTAGAGTAACTCTCCCTCATCTGGTGTGGAAAGAAATGGTGGTTCGGTTAAGTATTTCTTGAATTGTTGGAGTGCAAGCTCGCACTCCTCATTCCATAAAAACTTTGTATTTTTGTGAAGGAGTTTAAAAATGGTCGGCATTTATCAGAAGACTTGCTGATAAATTTGTTTAAGGCCACCGCCATCCCACTAAATTTCTTAATCTCCTTCGCGATCCTTGGGCTGACAAGGTTGTTGATTGTTGTGATTTATTTTGGATTTACTTTGATCCCTCCTCTTGTCACCAAGTGCCCCAAGAATTTTCTAGAGCTTACCTCGAATGTGCCCTATGCCGTATTCAGCCTTAGTTTGTCTCTTCAGTATCATGAACACTTCGGTCAAATCCCTAATGTGATCTGATTCTCTTCTACTTTTGACCACCATATCATCGATGTATGCGTCCATGGTCTTACCAAGGATGGGATCAAACATTTTGGTGACCATCCTCTAATATGTGGCCCTTGTGTTCTTCAGTCCAAAGAGCATGACTTTGTAGCAAAACACGCCTCAAGCGGTGATGAATGCAGTTTTCTCTTGGTTGGGCTCGTGCATGGCAATTTTATGGTAACCTTAGTATGCATCCAAGAAACTCATCCGAGCATGACCCGAGGTTGAGTCCACCAATTGGTCGATCTTTGGCAATGGAAAGTAGTCTTTTGCGCAAGCTCGGTTGAGACTGGTGAAATCAACACAGACTCTTCATTTGCCTATCTTTTTCTTTACCACGACTGTGTTAGACAGCCAGCTATGACTATGTCAACATGCTCGAGCGTAGATCTCTTTCCTCTTTGTTTGATCGATCGGGCATCCAGTAGAACATTTAACTCATGCTTGATGAAGTTGGGGTCTATCACAGGTATCTCATAGGGTGTTCATGTGAAGATCTCGATATTTGTTTAGAGGAACTAGATGAGCTCGGTTCTCTCTCATTCCTCCAAGTTTGCACTAGTGAGAAATAAACGATTCAAGTTTGGTTCGTCCAGTTCATAGCATATCAATTCTTCCATGACCTTTGCCTCGGGGTCTCGTACCACATCTTCCAAGACCTCAATCTCCTCTTCGATTAGTTACACCTCCTTCAGGGTGCCTTAGTGGAGACCATAGCGAGGTAGCATTGTTTGTTCACCACCTGATCTCTATAAAGGGTCTCCTCACCTCAGGGGGTGGCAAACTTTATGAGTTGGTGCAACATTGAAGCCACTCCTTTCATCCTGTGTAATTAGTCTCAGCCAATAATTGCGTTATATAGAGATGGTATATCAACGATGACAAACTCTATCATTAACTCTTGGGAACTAGCTTGGATCTTGAGAGTTACAGTTCCCAAGGGACAATGAAACTGAGCATTAAAACCCACCAGTGGGACTCGAGCGGGTTTTAAGTTCATTTCAGACAGTTTTAATTGTTTAAACAAGTGGTAATACATCACCTCGATCGAGCTTCCTGTGTTTACTAGGATTCGTTTGACATCGTAGTTATTGATACTTAGTTGAACTACCAAGGGATCAAAATGAAGATGGTGGACCCTTTTGAGGTTGGCTCTGGTGAACATGATGTTGCCTGGCTCAATGGCCATTTGCCTCAGCTTCTTTGCCAATGAATGGACCGAGAGAACTTCATTCATTTGTTTAACCTGAAGGATTTCCCCTCGACTCCTATTCACGAATATGGGTTGTTAGGCCCCCGATTATGTGAATAGTATCTAAGAGAGATCCTTATCTTCTTCCTCGTTTAGGGTTTTGTTTGTTTTTTCATTTCCTTGGTCGAATTTGGGGTTTGGCCTGGCCTCTACCTTTTTTGTGCGGGTCTTTTCCTCATCAATGAACTCTTTCAAGTGTCCGTCTTGTACTAGCTAATCTAAGAAAACCATCAGGGCTCAGCAGTTTTCCGTTTTGCATCCTTTTTCTTCATGGAAAGAACATTTCCATCTCTAGTTGCGCTTTTTTAAGTCTCCTCCCATGGGTTTGGATTTTCTAAAGTACGGTTTATCTCGGATTCGAGCGAAGAACTTATGGATTGATTTTTTAAAAACCACGTTGATCATTTGTCTTACTCGGCTCTCGTAGTCAACCGAGCTCTCCTTACACCTTTTGAACAAACTTTTACCTTGGGAAGTTACACCTGTAGCTTTCTCTACTTACCTTACATTGTCCTCCAACTGGGCAAACATCTCAACCTGAGACATGAGGTCCGGAGGTCGGTTGGAGGGTTGAGCATCAAATTCTCCCAGAGTCTCTCCCTATGGGTTAGCCCGAGATTATAACTCATCATTACCAACTCCTCGGAGCACTCTTCAATCGCATTGTAGGTTTCCCAGTACCATTTTCTATAATTTTGGATCGATTCATTCTTGCCCTACCTCAGCGTCAAAAGTGAGCCAATGCCTTTCGGCGTCTTCCTATTTATGACAAATTGAGCCACAAATGACTCGGTGAGCTGATGGAAGTTCTCAATCGATTCCGTAGATAATTTTTCAAACCATTTCAACCCAAAGTCTCCTAGGCTTGATGGAAAAACCCGGCACATCAGGGCATCCATGTGATTCCACAAAGCTGTTATTTGCTTGATGTAACTTAAATGGGACCTTGCGTCTGACTTCCCATCATATAACATGAACCTCGGTGGCATGAACTTCTCAGGTGGATCTATTCCCTTAATTTCTTGAGAGAATGAGGTCTGGTATCCAGGGACGGGTCCCTTTTGTACTAATACTATTGCCCGAGCTACTGATCCAGCAAGAGCAATAGTCTTGGTTGGTGCCGTGACTACTCAATTATTGAGTTTTTCTCTCAAGTCTGCCTTTGGCCTCTATTGGCATTGAGCATCTCGTGGAGATCCAAGCTAGATTGAGCTCGGTGTGGTGACACCTCCCTTGATGCTCTAGATTTGCTATCGCCCTTGCTTTCCAGTTCAATGCGTGACTCCTATCTCTTTTGCCTTTGTACTCCATGGGGTAAATCTCTTTGGCCTCTAGATTTTTCCCCAAAAAGTTCTCCGTCGACTTGCGGTGGTTTTATCAACTTGTTATCGACCAAAACTTCTGCCATTTTGGCAAGTTGTGCTTGCAAGCATTTAATGGTGATGTCCCAATTGTCTTTGTCTTTAAGGAGTAACCGACCTGGCCTTCTCACTTAGAGGTGGCCTTGGCCGTCCTCTGGGCATTGGCCAGTAGTTTAGCCCCTTTGTCCTCAGGTGTTCTGGGATCGTAAGGGGGCTCCCCTCAGGTTTGACGACTAGTGAAATCGTTATCATCTTGCGATGCCATTATAAATGCCTTGCGAATGTCTATCAATTTCTCATAAATGGCATCAATTATGGGGTTGTGAGTTGAATAAATAATGGAAGGAAAATCGAGGATAGACACCCATAACGGTCTTACAGTGGAAATATGAGTTGGCACAAGATAATAACTTGGTAACGTTCTAGCTGCAGCATAGAAAGATTGAGAACAGCTGCCAGAGCTGTTTTTGGAAAACAGCTCACCGACGGTCAAGTTAGATGACCAAAGTTGCAATATAGAGAGAGAAAGTGTGTGTTCTTAGGCTCAAAATCACATACCTTTCATATAAAGAATCATTAACTTTATGTAGGACGGCTCAGTGCATGCCTTGACGCACTAGCTGTCTTATCTAATCACTAGACAAACTGCAGCTCGACGCGTTGCCATATGCAGTAACCGCTGTGTTAGTGAGTAGGCAACTACTCAGCCATGCTCCTAAGACCTAGTTGGTAGCCTTTCATCATTTCACTGATGTCTCTATCCGGACGTGGGGGCTATCAGAAGAAATTTTGACGTGTAAGGCACCTTTTATCCCCTAACATCCCTTGGGATTGCCGCCGACCAATGCCCCTTGTCCAAGCTATAGTGCGATTATTGTTCTAAGCTCGCTTAATAGCGGTAGCTTGCGAACAACGATGGCTCTAGCTCGGGAAGTGTCGATGTTTGATAGTGTCTGAACTGAGCTTTGGCGCGGAAGATCGACGAGCTCGCTTCAGAGTGGTAGCTCATCAAAGGCCCCTGATCTAGCAATGCCAGATTTTGTCATTGTATATTTTGTCCCCTTACATATGCTATATACTAAGTAAGTATAGTATAGTGTCATGTGACATAAAATTATCATTTCTTTCTTCTACATGGCATTTTCTCATAAACTTTTCTCCTTCATTTTACTCTCATATCACGTGGAAATGAATGATTGAAGTTCCAAGGCCTCCTATTTAATGCCTAGGTCTAGTTAACCCTTTTATTTAAAATGTGAGCCAAATACATCCATTAATGTACTAACTGTTTGTCACATATTGTAGTCAAAATAATTTTTGCAAACCGTTTAGTTTAAAAGAACTACGAACCACTATTAGTTTTTCTTAATTTAGCCTATTTAACGGCTAAATTACATTTTTTATCGATTTTTCTTAAATACTATTGTATTTTTTAGAAATTAAAATGGACTTGAGACTCAAACCAACCTGGAATAAAAAATAGATTAACGATTCAAATGGCTGGTCCGGTCCAGTTTTTTTTTTAAAACAATAGGTAACAATGTTTTGAAAATTGAATCGGTAAGTAAACTGGAAAAGGGATCAGGTGGATGGGTCATCGGATTGAACTAGAATCAAACTGTGATGTCATAATTGCATTACATATTATTAAATATAGAATAGAAAAGCGTAGTATTGCAATTATAAAAATAAATAAAAAAACTATTTTTCTTATATATTTTTAGGAAAAAATTTCTTACTTTTTTCTATAAAAAACGTGCTAGCTAGAAAGCAAACTATGAGGGGTGTGAAATAGGTTTGCTTAGATTTAATGGCCAATTAAAATTTTCTTCTTATAGATTGTGCAAACAATGAATCAATAGATATGGCAAGTAAGCAAACAATATAAAAAGGAGAAGAGAGAAGAAGATGCAAACAATTCATAGTGGGTCGGTAAAACTCGGCCTACGTTCACTCTTGAAGTTTCTCCTTGTAAATTCACTATCTTCAAGCTTACAGATGCTTGACAACCTTCACCAATACTAGAACTCTTCTAGTCTTCAAGAGACTTCCTCTCTTAGAATTACACAATCACTTATAGTGATCTTTTCACAAGATACAAAAGTTTAAACTAACTATTTGCTCACACACTCTAGATTGATAATGAATATAATGAAGCTCTCTTATCTGGAGTGATCTAGCCTTCTTGATCTCAATCAAGCTCACAATGAATTCTCAAAGGATTGAAGTAGTAAGTACAAGTGAATCTAGATATTAAAAGCACTTCAATAATTTCTCAACAGCCTCAAATCTTGTATTGATAAGCCAGGGATAGATTGAGATTGTTGCAGCATTAAATGCATTAGATATAGCCATTCTGATTGAATCCTGGCCATTGGATCTTGATCTAGACGTGCAGGATTAACTTTTCAAATTTTGGTCGTGTAATACCCTAACCCAAAATAGAATTTATGTAAATTAAATTAAAGTTTTGAGATATTTTTTGATAATGAAAATTATACCTGAATAAATTTTTTTGATAAACTAAACAAAAATTGGGACACGTGTCGAACCATCAGGGATGGCTCAGGGGTGAACCATGGGGTGGACCACATGGGATAATTTTCTCAAGGGTCAAGGATTTGGACAAGTATTTTGTCCTAAGTTGGAACTTATGAAAGCCAAATATCTTGCCTGTGAAACTTGTGCAAACAAGTTTGGCATATGTGTGTGGGCGCATGCACAAGGAAGAAAACAAAACAAAGAAAAAGAAGGAAAGGAAACAAAGGAGATAAAGAAAAGAAAAATAGGGAGTTGAAGAAAGAAAGAACTAGAGATACAAGGCTCGAGAGATAAAGAAAGAGAAAGGGCGAGAGAGTGGAAGAGAAAAGCTGGTGAAAGAAATCACGCGACGCTTCTCCAGACTCTGATAAATACCCTTGTCTCTCTCCTATTTTTGTAAATTTTTTCATAAAGTAAGTTTCAAACATTGATATATGAGGTGTATTCCCTACCATGGTAAAAATTTGAGAAAATATTGAAAATACGGCTCATGTACATCGTGGTAGGCCTGAAATTGAAGCTTAGTCTGTGTTTGATTTTTTTACGAAATAGTCAATATTAATTTGGGCATAAGTCCCTCATCTGATGACTTTTTGGTTTGATTTAAGTTTTGTAGGATAGCCAACTCAGATGTCTACAACTTTCATTTATGTGTTTTCTCTGATTTGGGGGTTAAGAGGTCCAAAATTGGCATAGAAGTCGGACTAAAAAATTTGGAATTTTGCATTTTCCAAGTCTAATCAATCGACGCTAGAGCTCAATCGATCGAGAAGAGGTGGTTTAAGTCTCTAATGAAGCCCAACCGGTAGAACCATTTTCCTCAACTGGTTGAGGCAAACTTGTTAAGTCTCGATTCTTGCCCAACCGGTTGAACATTTTCTCCCAACTGCTTGAGGTCACTAAAATAGGTCACTGATCCTAGACAACCGGTTGAACATTATTTTCTCAATTGATTGAACCTACTCAACCGGTTGAATATTTTTTATCAACTGATTGAACTTGACAAACTATAATTTTTGATCAATTGAACCTCTACTGTTGGCATAACCTTCTTCCAGCATACCTATGCATTTATCCTACCCTTAGACTCGATACTCTAAGAAGTAATCTAAGTTAAATAAAGGAACTACACAATTAAACAGAAGGCTAATTATGAGAATTGGTGACTATAGGACCGAGATTCGAGGTGCCATTGCCTTAGTCTGGGAACAAGTGCATGTGAAATGTAAGGGTAAGCACGAGATGGATCTTGTTATGTTTTACATAGTATAAAAGTAACATGTTTTATGTTTTGTAAATGAAAGCATGGCTTGTATTTAAAACTGATATGTTTTATGTTTACAAGCATGCTTTGTTTTGTTATACCATAAAATTATGAAAATGATACTTGCAAAAGTATGTTTAAGTTGATACATAGTTCATACGATACCCCATTTGCTAGGTAGAGAATATAGCGTGGTTGATATAATAAAGAGATCATGACCAGATGATT
Organism: Actinidia arguta var. hypoleuca; assembly: GCA_030159115.1. Lineage (NCBI taxonomy): Eukaryota > Viridiplantae > Streptophyta > Magnoliopsida > Ericales > Actinidiaceae > Actinidia > Actinidia arguta. Next base: position 2,862,425 of record BRYE01000026.1, read on the forward strand.
ATTGGATGAATTCATACCAAAATGGTTAGGGTTGCTCCCTATGTACTGGTATTCGTTGAACGGTTAAGTGTGTCGCAAGTTATCAATCGTAAATAAATTTAAAGTTTGACGTAGAATCAAGGGATGGTTGGCGTACCTGAGCCATGATTATATTTAAATCTTAACAGATAGTCAAGGGTTGGCCTAGTTGAGCCATGGATTGACAAAAAGTGGTTTTATGTTTTTAAATGAAACTAATTTTCATATGTTTTTATGGGTGCATGAATGTTTTATGTAACCTGACTAACACTAGCCTAGTGCTTAAAATGTTATAGAACATAACTCATTTCAAGTGATGGAAATGAGGAGGAATGCAATTGAGGGCGGGTGACCCTAGCGTGCTAATTTTTGATAGTCTTATACTATGTAATAGTATATGTACATTTATGTTTTGAACTCTATATAATTTTAGAACTTGTATAGTTAAACTGATACAATGGTTATTGACGGTTGCCCCAATTTGTTTCCAGAATCGTGTTAGTATTTGTATATTAGAACCATGTTGATAGTTGTATATATTTATATTTGGGTTGAATGTAAGGACAAACTATCCATTTTATTTACATGTGACAAATCAACTTTGATTTTATTGGATGCTTTTCTCATGTGTTTTATTCAAGCAATGTATGTTGAATGATGTTAGTAAATTCCTAAACTGAGTTAGTTAGAAAGGCCTTAGTGAAATGGAATTTCATTAACGAGTCATGTAGCACCTGTATTATTGGTGGGACTCAGTGTATGACGAGTTGGGTCCATGAACTTCGATCAACTGAACTTGAACTTCGATCGTGAATGCATTGAATTTCCATTGGCTTGTGTATTTGCATCTGCTGAAGGACTTTCAACTTCGATCGTGGGCATTTGAACTTTCAGTCAATCGAACTTTAACTTCGTTCGTCAATGGCCTTGAACTCCAGAGAGTAAGTCTATTGCTTTGCTTTGGTTTCTTGTACTTTGGGTGAGCCTCTTGAGGTTCGACTGTGCCTTCTGAACTTCTGTCGTGCTCTTCTAAACTTTGATCGACCGAATGTAAACTTTGATCGTCAATGAACTAAGTTTCCAGATAGTAGGTTTGTTAAAATCCTTTGATTTTTCTAGAATTTGGATGACCGTTCTGAAGTTTGGTTATGCCCTTATGACCTTTAGTTGACCGAATTTGAAGTTCGGTCGTCTATGAACTAAATTTCTAGTTAGCACCTTGAGGACTTGTTTTGTTTGTTTTAGACTTTGGTTGTTCCTTTCAACTTCGATCGACAGGTTTGGTCAACCGAACTTTTGACAGCAACAACTTTCATGTTGTTTATTTGTTTAGATCATGCCATTGACTTAACCTATTTGAGTTTAAGCATTGAACTAACACTTCTACCACTTTTGTATGCATGCTAACAACGAATATGACTTGTGGAGAGTTTCAAACCTTACTTTAAACAAGTGTAAGCTTCTTTTTAAGACCACTATTGTTTTCTTTCAAAAGTGTGAATTTGAGTGAACTAGATAGCTTAATTCTTTCAATTCTTATTCATTTTATCAGTCAATGAATATGTCTATAATATCAGAAATGTTGTGTCTATGATTTCTATGAGTTAGTTTGTTATTGTTTCTTTAATACAATTGTTATCTAAATCATAAAAATTAAATAAGTCTTTTTTTCAACAGTCTCTTCCTTTTTGATAATGACACAATTTATTTTTGAAAATCATTATTTTGTTTTAAAAGTTTACATGCTCCCCCTTTCTTTATGCTCATAAAACAATTGAGTTTAACATGTCAAACATTTTACATGGCAATCAAGGCATACATAACAATCATGGTGTATATGTCAGCATTCACCTCAATATAGCATAATCAATTCTAAGTCAAACTTTAATATTTCATTTTAAACCAAAAACATCCAGTCTTTAAAATAACTTAAGACAAACTTAAACTAACTCAAAGACTAAGAATTCAAAAACTAAGAAAGAAACTAAGAAAAAGTTCTTTAGCTTTTCTTTTCTTCTTCTCCCCCTTTGAGGCATCATCAATAGGGCAAAGTACTGTAGGGAGGCTGAAGAGAAGTGTTAGAAGGATCGAATGATGGAAGAGGAGGTGGAGGTGGAGGTGAAGGTGGAGGAGGAATGACATTTACCCAGATACCCTTGAATTGGGTCTCAATGTTATCCATCATCTCCGTGTATTTCTAATTGAAGGCATTTTGTTGCTCATATAGGTTTTCATAAAGATCCCCGAGCCTATCAATATACTGCCCTTGCTTCTCTTAATTTTGGAGTATTTGCTCTTGTCGCTGCTCTATCTTCTCCAATGTTGCATTCAACTTCCCAAAATATTTGAGAAACTATGTTGGTGGCCCTCCTTGCAATTAAGTCCCTTCTTGCGAGGGTTGTCCTCCATGCATAAGATACTACTCTTGCATAGGAATGTCTCCATGCATTGGATGCTCTACATGCATTGTTTTCTCGCTTTGCCATTGGAGTTGGAGATTTTGAGCACTTGGATCCATATAGGTTTCCTCGGTTTAAGGTGGAGAAACCTCAAGTTTT
>BRYE01000026.1:2905000-2917500 GCA_030159115.1 Actinidia arguta var. hypoleuca
ATTTTTAGTGATTTTTATTTTTATTCTAATAAAATTTTATAATTTTTCAGTTTTTCTTAACTAAAGAATTTGAAAATGAAAAAAATCGTTCAAATTTAAAATAATATCCACACAACACAAAAAAATAGGTAAATGGTCAAGTAAAAATGATTTGCTTAGTCTTTAGTGAACATTTTTCAAATTAGATAATTTTTTTTAAATTTTCAGATTCGTCTCGACAAGATAAAAGTACAAAATAAAATTTTGATATTAAAAAAATCCATTAAAGACATAAAAATTAAAACACCAAAACATCTAAAAAAATTCAAATAAAAGCTAGGACAAATTAGAACTAAATGTTCCTGTTCATCCATTCCACCCACCCACAAAAAAATTGCCTTTTGATAGCACTATTGTGTCCGTATCGACGAGACGATTCTAAATATCAAAAACAATCGTCAAAACACCTCACACGCGCCCTCACGTGCCACCAACTTGTCGGCGGGTGAGATCTACGCGCCCCACGCACCGTCTGAGGCAGGAGACGAGCGCGCCCCTTCAGCGCCCTCTCAATCTGGCTGTCCGATAAATTACACCTTCAGTCCTTACAATTTAATAAAATTATAGTTTAATCCCTAAAAAAAATGACCCAACTAAAAGTCTCTTAGCCTATTTTCATCACACTCGACGAATCCAAATATTGCCTCTGGTCCTCAGCCATGCAACAGTTCCTCCTGCTCGAAAATTTTGAAACTACATCATAGGCGATGCACAACCACCACACTTTTTTGATTCTGCTGAAGATGATGATTTTCATGCCAAATACCGATTCAAGCTTGAAGATTGGGATAGCGACAACTTTGAGATTATCACCTGGTTCTCCAATACCTAAGTTCCATCCATCCATTCGCTCTTAACCTCGTTTGAGACTTCCAAGGAGGTTTGAGATTATTTGGCCAAGCGGTATTCGTCTATTGATGGTGCCAATGAGCATCGGTTGGGACTTGAGCTTCATCATCTCTATCTCGAATCGAGTCAAACTCTTACTGATTTCTACAACAAAATATCAAATTTATGGAATCACTTAGTACAGTTCGAGTCTACCTGGACCTGTTCCATTGATGTAGCTATTTTTTATGCCTATCGAGACCGTTCTTGTCTTCATCACTTTCTCGTGGCTCTTCCTCCTGATTATGGTCATACACGAGCTTCTCTTCTTCATTGCCATCCTCTTCCTACACTTGGCCAAGCTCTTACTGAGTTTAAATCTGAGAAGACTCGCAAGAAGACTATAATTTATCAGTACTCTCAGATTGTTTTGGCCACATCCTCCTGGACACTACTACTACCACCATCTCAGCTTTTCGGTCCACTCTGGCTTTCTTATGACTACCACTCAAACTAACACTATTGTTATCCCTGATCTTACTATTGACCATGCTTACCTTATTCCCACTCTTTCCCATAATTTGTTATCTTGTGGTCAGTTATGTGAACTTGATTTACACTCACATTTTTTTAATTCTAGATGTTTTATTTAAAATCCGAAGACGGAAAAAATCATTTGTACCGGTCATAAAGTGGGTCATTTGTTTGAATTAGAATCTCTCCATGATTATCCTCATTCTATTGCCACTGCCTCTAGTTCCAGTAGTCTGCTGCTTTCACTGATTAAAGTGGGCCATCTCCTAATTTCTGTTTTTTCATCTAACCTTACTTCTGATGATGTCGAGACAATAGTCACATAGGTTTTATCATGCACTAATATTCAGTCATCTGCTCTCTTAACCATTTCAGATATTTTACCTTGGTTTTTTGATACGGCTTGTAGCAATCATATGACTTCTAATGCATCTTTATTCTCTATCACACATCCCACTTCCTTTGTGCCTCTTATTCACACTATTAATTGCTTTCTTATGACTACTACTCACACTAGCACTATTGTTATCCCTGATCTTACTATTGACCATGCTTACCTTGTTCCTGCTCTTTTTCATAATTTGTTATCTAGTGGTCAGTTATGTGGACTTGCTTTACACTTATATTTTTTCAATTCTGATTGTTTTATTTAAGATCCGAATATGGAAAAAATCATTGGGACTGGTCGTAAACTGGGTGGTTTGTTTGAGTTAGAATCTCTCCATGTTTCTCCTCAATCTATTGCCACTGCCTCTATTTCCAATAGTCTGTTGTTGTCACTGATTCAACTGGGCCATCTCTTAATTCCTCTTATTCATCCAACCGTACTATTGATGATGTCGAGACAATAGTCACCCAAGTTTTATCACGCACTAATATTCAGTCACCTGCTTTCTCAGCCACTTTAGATATTTTACTTTGGCTTTTTGATACGACCTATAGCAATCATATGACTTCTAATGCCTCTTTATTCTCTATCACACATCCTATTTCCTTTATGCCTCCTATTCACACTGCTAATGGCTTTCTTATGACTACCACTTACACTGGCACTATTGTTAACACTGATCTTAATATTGACAATGCTTACCTTGTTCCTACCCTTTTTCATAATTTGTTATCTGGCGGTCAGTTATGTGAACTTGATTTACACTAATATTTTTTTCAATTCTGATTGTTTTATTTAAAATCCGAAGATGGAAAAACATTGGGACCGATCGTAAAGTGGGTCGTTTGTTTGAGTTAGAATCTTTCCATGTTTCTCCTCAATCAATTGCCACTGCCTCTAGTTTCAGTAGTCTGCTGCTGTCAATGATCCAATCGAGCCATCTCCTAATTCCTCTTATTCATCCAACCTTACTTCTGATGATGTCGAGACAATAGTCACCCAGGTTTTATCACGTACTAATATTCAATCATCTGTTTTCTCAACCACTTTAGATATTTTACCTTGGCTTTTTGATATGGCATGTAGCAATCATATGACTTCTAATGCCTCTTTATTCTCTATCACACATCCCACTTTCTCCGTGTCTCCTATTCACACTGTCAATGACTTTATTACGACTACCACTCACGCTGGCACTATTGTTATCCCTTATCTTACTATTGACCATACTTACCTTATTTCTGCTCTCTTTCCATAATTTGTTATCTTGTGGTCAGTTATGTGAGCTTGATTTGCACTTATATTTTTTCAATTTTTGTTATTTTATTTAAGATCCAAAGATGGAGAAAATCATTTAGACCAGTCATAAAGTGGGTCGTTTGTTTGAGTTAGAATCTTTCCATGTTTCTCCTCAATCTATTACCACTGCCTCTAGATTAAATCAGGCCATCTCCTCAATTATAGTAGTTTGTTGCTGTCACTGATTCAATCAGGCCATCTCTTAATTCATCAAACCTTACTACTGATGATGTCAAGACAATAGTCACCCAAATTTCATCACGCACTATCATTCAGTCATCTGCTTTCTCAACCACTTCAGATATTTTACCTAGGCTTTTTGATACGGCCTGTAGCAATCATCTGACTTCTATTGTCTCATTATTCTCTATCACACATCCCACTTCCTCTGTGCCTTATATTCATATTATTAATGTCTTTCTTATGACTACCACTCACACTGGCACTATTGTTATCTCTTATCTTACTATTGACCATACTTACCTTGTTCTTGCTTTTTCCCATAATTTGTTACCTTATGGTCAGTTACGTGAACTTGATTTACACTTGCATTTTTTCAATTTTGGTTGTTTTATTTAAGATCCAAAGACGGAGAAAATCATTGGAATCGATCGTAAAATGGGTCATTTGTTTGAGTTATAATCTTTCCATATTTCTCCTAAATTTATTGCCACTGCCTCTAGTTCCAGTAGTCTGGTGCTGTCACTGATTCAATCGGGCCATCTCTTAATTCCTCTTATTCATCTAACCTTACAGTTGCTGCTGTCGAAACAATAGTAACCCAGGTTTTATCACGCACTAATATTCAGTCATCTGCTTTCTCAACCACTTTAGATATTTTACCTTGGCTTTTTGATTTGGAATGTAGCAATCATATGAATTCAAATGCCTCTTTATTCTCTATAACACATCCCACTTCTTTTGTCCCTCATATTCACAGTTTTAATGGCCTTCTTATGACTACCACTCACACTGGCACTATTGTTAACCCTGATCTTACTATTGACAATGATTACCTTGTTCTTGTTCTTTCCGTTAATTTGTTATCTAGTGGTCAGTTACGTGAACTTGATTTAACTTATATTTTTTTAATTTTGGTTGTTTTATTTAAGATCCAAAGACAGGGAAAATCATTGGAATCGATCGTAAAGTGGGTCATTTGTTTGAGTTAGAATCTTTCCATATTTCTCCTAAATCTATTGCCACTACCTCTAGTTCCAGTAGTCTGCTGTTATCAATGATTCAATTGGGCCATCTCCAAATTCCTCTTATTCATCTAGCCTTACAACTGCTGATGTCGAAACAATAGTAACCCAGGTTTTATTACGCATTAATATTCAGTCGTCTGCTTTCTCAACCACTTTAGATATTTGACCTTGGCTTTTTGATTTGGCATGTAGTAATCATATGAATTCAAATGCCTCTTTATTCTCTATCACACATCCCACTTCCTCTGTCCCTTATATTCACAATTTTAATGGCTTTCTTATGACTACCACTCACGCTTGCACTATTGTTAACCCTAATCTTACTTTGACAATGCTTACCTTATTCCTACTCTTTTCCATAATTTGTTATATGGTGGTCAGTTATGGGAACTTGATTTACAATAACATTTTTTCAATTTTGGTTGTTTTATTTAAGATCCGAAGACGGGAAAAATCATTGGGACCGGTCGTAAAATGAGTCATTTGTTTGAGTTAGAATCTCTCAATGTTTCTCCTCAATCAATTGCCACTGCCTCTAGTTCTAGTAGTCCGCTGCTGTCATTGATTCAACCGGGCCATCTCCTAATTCCTCTTATTCATCCAACCTTACTTCAGTTGATGTCGAGACAATAGTCACCCAGGTTTTATAACGCACTAATATTCAGTCATATGCTTTCACAATCACTTCAGATATTTTACCTTGGCTTTTTGATACGGCCTGTAACAATCATATAACTTCTAATGCCTCTTTATTCTCTAACACACATACCACTTCCTCTGGACCTCTTATTCACACTGTTAATAGCTTTCTTATGACTACCACTCACGTTGGCACTATTGTTACCCCTGATCTTACTATTGACCATACTTACCTTATTCATGCTCTTTCCCATAATTTGTTATCTAGTGGTCAATTATGTGAACTTGATTTACACTTATATTTTTTCAATTCTAGTTATTTTATTTAAGATCCGAAGACGGAGAAAATCATTGGGACCGGTCGTAAAGTCGGTCTTTTGTTTGAGTTAGAATCTCTCCTTGTTTCTCCACAATCTATTGCCACTGCCTCTAGTTCCAGTAGTCTGCTGATGTCAATGATTAAACTAGGCCACCTCCTAATTCCTCTTATTCATCCTATCTTACTGTTGCTGATGTCGAGATAATAATTACCCATGTTTAATCACGCCTTAATATTTAGTCATCTTCTCTCTCAATCACTTCAGATATTTTACCTTGCCTTTTTGATACGGCCTGTAACAATCATATGACTTCTAATGCCTCTTTATTCTCTATCACATATTCCACTTCCTTTGTGCCTCCTATTCACACTATTAATGGCTTTCTTATGACTACCACTCACACTAGCACTATTTTCATCCCTAATCTTACTATTGACCATGCTTACCTTGTTCTTGCTCTTTTTCATAATTTGTTATTTGTTGGTCAGTTATGTGAACTTGATTTACACTAATATTTTTTTCAATTCTGATTGTTTTATTTAAAATCCGAAGATGGAAAAATCATTGGGACCGGTTGTAAAGTGTGTCGTACGTTTGAGTTAGAATCTCTCCATGTTTTTTCTCATTCTATTGCCACTGCCTCTAGTTCCAGTAGTCCGCTGCTGTCATTGATTCAACCGGGCCATCTTTTAGATCTTCTTATTTATTCAACCTTACTACCAATGATGTCGAGACAATAGTCACCCAAGTTTTATCACGCACTAATATTCAGTCATCTGCTTCCTCAATCACTTTAGATATTTTACTTTGGCTTTTTGATACGGCTTGTAACAATCATATAACTTCTAATGCCTCTTTATTCTCTATCACACATCCCACTTCCTTTGTGCCTCCTATTCACACTGCTAATGACTTTCTTATGACTACCACTCACACTGGCACTATTGTTAACCTTGATCTTATTATTGACAATGTTTACCTTGTTCCTGCTATTTTTCATAATTTGTTATCTGGTGGTCAATTATGTGAACTTGATTTACACTTATATTTTTTCAATTCTGATTGTTTTATTTAAGATTCGAGGTGAGAAAAATCATTGGGACCGGTCGTAAAGTGGGTCGTTTGTTTGAGTTAGAATCTCTCCATGTTTTTCCTCAATCAATTGCCATTGCCTCTAGTTCCAATAGTCTGCTGCTGTCACTGATTCAACCAGGCCATCTACTAATTCCTCTTCTTCATCCAACCTTATTGCTGCTGATGTCGAAACAATAGTCACCCAAATTTTATCACGCACTAATATTCAGTCATCTGCTTTCTCAACCACTTTAGATATTTTACCTTGGTTTTTTGATATGGCATGTAGCAATCATATGACTTCTAATGCCTCTTTATTCTCTATCACACATTCCACTTTCTCTGTGCCTCCTATTCACACTGTTAATGACATTCTTATGACTACCACTCACGCTGGCACCATTGCTATCTCTTATCTTACTATTGACCATACTTACCTTATTCCTGCTTTTTCCATAATTTGTTATCTTGTGGTCAGTTATGTGAACTTGATTTGCACTTATATTTTTACAATTTTTATTGTTTTATTTAAGATCCAAAGATGGAGAAAATCATTTGTACCAGTCGTAAAGTGGGTCGTTTGTTTGAGTTAGAATCTTTTCATGTTTCTCCTTAATCTATTGCCACTGCCTCTAGTTCTAGCAGTCTGCTGTTGTCACTGATTCAACCGGGCCCTCTTTTAATTCCTCTTATTCATCCAACCTTACTACTGGTCATGTCGAGACAATAGTCACCCAAGTTTTATCACACACTAATATTTAGTCATCTTCTCTCTCAACCACTTCAGATATTTTACCTTGGCTCTTTAATACGGCCTATATCAATCATATGACTTTTAATGCCTCTTTATTCTTAATCAGACATACCACTTCCTTTGTGCCTCCTATTTACACTGCTAATGGCTTTCTTATGACTACCACTCACGCTGGCACTATTGTTATCCCTGATCTTACTATTGACCATGCTTACCTTATTCCTGCTCTTTCCCATAATTTGTTATCTGGTGGTTAGTTATGTGAACTTGATTTACACTTATATTTTTTCAATTCTAGTTGTTTTATTTAAGATCCGAAGACGGAGAAAATCATTGGGACCGGTCGTAAAGTGGGTCGTTTGTTTGAGTTAGAATCTCTCCTTATTTCTTCTCAATCTATTGCCACTGCCTCTATTTCCAGTAGTCCATTGCTGTCACTGATTCAGCCGGGCCCTCTCTTAATTCCTCTTATTCATCCAACCTTACTACTGATGATGTCGAGACAATAGTCACCCAAGTTTTATCACGCAATAATATTCAGTCATCTACTTTCTCAACCACTTTAGATATTTTACCTTGGCTTTTTGATATGGCCTGTAACAATTATTTGACTTCTAGTTCCTCTTTATGCTCTATCACACATCCCATTTCCTCTGTGACTCCTATTTACACTATTAATGGCTTTTTTTATGACTACCACTCACACTGGCACTATTGTTATCCCTGATCTTACTATTGATCATGCTTACCTTGTTCTTTCTCTTTTCCATAATTTGTTATCTGGTGGTCAGTTATTTGAACTTGATTTACACTTACACTTTTTAAATTCTGCTTTTTTTATTTAAGATCCTAAGACGGGAAAAATTATTGAGATCGGTCATAAAGTGAGTCGTTTGTTTGAGTTAGAATCTCTCGATGTTTTTCCTCAAACTATTGCCACTACCTCTAGTTCTAGTAGTCATATCTCTCTTAACCTCTAGCATTCTCGCTTAGGCCATGATTTTTTATCAAAATTACAAAAATTAGTATCTCATGGTTACTTAGATTCTGTTAAACCTAATATAAATTTTTATTGTCTTGCTTGTTAGACTGAAAAACAACCTACATTACTTTTTCATAATAGTGATTCTCTTGCCACTGCTCCTTTTGACCTTGTTCACTCTAATGAGTGGGGACCCTCAACCATCTCTACTATGCGTGGTTCTATATACTTTTTAATTTTTGTTGATGATTATTCTCAATATACATAAATTTATCTTATGCATAGTAGATCTGAGTTACTTGGTATTTTTGATGAGTTTCGAAAAATGATTCAAATAAATTTTCTCGTAAAATCAAAAATTTTTGTTCTGACAATACTCAAGAATATAAACAAATTGATTTTCTCAATATTCCTAAATAAAATGGCACTCTCTCCCATTCATCATGTCCCGGTACTTCTCAACAAAATAGTTATGTAGTGTACAAATTTTGGCACATCATGGACACTGTTTGTGCCCTTCTTCTATCCACCTCTGTCACCGAATCATTTTGGGAAGAAAAACGCCTATATAACATTTTCCCTAATTACACAACTCTTCGTGTTTTTAGGTGTGCATGCTTTGTTCTTCTTCAACCTCATGAACATACTAAGTTAGAATCTCGTTCTCAACTTTGTTATTTCTTAAGTTATGAGATTGAATATAAGGGATATCGTTGTTATGATCCTATCTCCACACGCCTTCGCATTTCTTGACATGTTAAATTTTGGAAAGATGTTAAATTTTTGAATATTTCAAAAACACATATACTATCTGATTTTGAACGCCCTCTTTTTACTGATCCCTCTTTAGATATTATTTCTCCTGTTATTTTTTCTCTTCTGTAGGTTCTGTACCATCATTTCGCACCATGGATGTTCCCAATGTCTCCCCGCCAGCGGCTCCACCATCCATTTCTTATCCTCCTACTCATTGTCCACCAAAGTAAGAATTGCACTCTCATCTTTGTGATTATCATTGTTATTTTGCTCTTTCTACTTTGCATGAGCCTCACAATTTTTGTGAGACCTCCACTAATCCTGATTGGCAGAAAGTAATGAAAGATGAATTAGATGCTCTTGATAAAACTCACACATGGAACATGGTTGACCTACCGTCTAAAAAAATAATAATGGGATGCAAATGGGTGTATAAATAAAGACTCAAGCTGATGACACTGTTGAACGGTACAAAGCATGTCTGCTTGCTCGTCTTTTTACTCAAGAATATGGGATTGATTATGATGAGACTTTTGCTCTTATTGCTCGTCTTACTTCTTTTCGTACCCTTATTGTTGTTGATGCAGTTCGTGGATGGAGTTTTTTTCAAATGGATATGAAAACTGATTTTCTCAATGGTTATTTGCAAGAGAAAATATATATGACTCCTCCTCCTCGCTATGATCCTCCTCCTCATAAGGTCTGTTGTTTACACTGTACTTTGTATGTACTTGAGCAATATATATCAGAATATATTCTGAATATCTGTTTAATTGATACGCTGCTTTATTGTTATTTTCTTGTACATATTTATTTCTTTTTTATTTTCCTCTATATAAGAGGACTTGTATGTATTATTATTCATTCAAATACTTATACATAAATTCTCTCTACAATTGCAACAAAAAAGAAAGAAAAGAAAGTGTTCATCCATCTAATGCTATGATGCAAAGTATAAGAACTAAAACAAAACAAAAATAGTCACCACGCTTCGGGAAAAAAACTTGGTAATACAATGACTAGCAAAGCCATTACAACAATGACAATGTCAATGATAATTATGACATTAGAAACTTGCTAATTTCGAAATTAGAAAAAACAAAACAAAAAAAACTCCTTGTACAACAAAAAGAATCACAATAATTCCATTTATCACTGCCCTAAATTAACAAATACAAAGCGACCAGTTCTTCGACATGGTAATATAAGGAAAAGAACTACATACCCTTTACTTTGGCAAACTAACTAGTATTGGGTGGTTGATACAAAGAGAACCATGTAAACATTACAAAGTGATAGGATAAAGAGAGTAATAGGCAATTGGAGAGTGGTTGATGAAGATTGACCATTGATTTCTGAAGAATCAACGGCTAGGGGCAATCCATCGCTGTTGACCTTGCAAGAGGGCGGATCCGAGCTATCTGTGCCCATCATGATGGCTCTTAGGACTGAAGAAACGGTGCGGATGTAAGCGGATCGGTTCTTTGTGAGGAGCCACGTCAAGCCCATTAGTTCACAGTCTTGGGTGTGCATTTTGCTCGTCCTATCCTCCAATTTGCTTTTATTTAGAGTTTTGTCCTCGTTAAGCTACATATTTATGAAATCATATTATGAGTTCATGCAAAATAATTCAACGTAACAAAAAGCCAGATTGTCATAAAGATAGCACCATTTTCACCATTTCTAGTGGAAACTGAAGATCTTCAGTTCAATAACTTCAATATACAAGGTTACAAAACATCATCAAAAATCCAAATAAACAACCTATATTCTACAGACTGTAATGTCATTATGAGTTTTAAGTCTTTCCTACAACTATTTTGGTTTTACATAAAAATGTAGTTGTGTGACTGTTAGGTGTTTTAGTGTTGGTATTATTTTATATTAGATTTAGATTTGTTATGTAATTATTAGTTTTGGGTTTGTTATGCAAGTATTTTTTATCACTTCATTTTGTATTAGGTTAAACTCTATTATTCGATGATGATTATCAATATACGTAATCTCCTTTTCTATCTTTACTCTACGTATTGTTGTAGTAATTCACATGGTATCAAAACCTTCTTAATAGGACTTCGGTGACTCTCGTCCAGTCTTCAACAGACTTCGTCAGCCCTCGCTTACTCTCTGGTGAGCCTTTCCGATCTCTAACAACCTTTGCCTACCCTTCGGCGAACCTCTCTGACCCTCAATGTCTTCCTCTGTTGTGACGCAGACACTACTACCTCAAAAGACATTAGGCTTCTCTCCATTTGCTCGATAAGCTTTTTCGATTTATTATCGCTACTGTTATTTGAATTAATTTAACATGTCGAATGATAAATTGCATGCGATTATCATTAGATTGAATTAAAGTAATTACTTCTATTGATCTTATGTCATGGAGAATTTCATTGTGGGTAAGGGAATGTCCCACATGTGGCTAAAGCCACCCTCCCACCCAAAGAAACTAAGAAAGATGATTATGTAGCCACCTTGTTGAAATGGCAATAGGAGAACGCACAGATCCTCACTTGGTTTTATAACTCTGTCAAACCAAGTAGAGGTATGAACTTCTGTAAGTTCAAGACGACCAAAAAGGTGTGGAACTATTTGAAAGAGATGTATCTCGAATCCAATTTTGCTAAGTAGTATGAACTAGAGATGTCTATCCGTCATACTACTCAAATTGGCAAGTCTATTATGGAGTTTTACAATGAGATGACTACATATTGGGATCAGCTAGCTCTCATGGAGCCTTCAGAGTTACAGTATATTGATAGCTACACATAGTATCGAGAGAAATAATGATTGGTATAATTTCTCATGGTGCTCCATGATCAGTTTGAGCTTCTTCGTTGGGGTATTCTACATCAGTCTGCTCTACCTTCTGTTGATACAGCAATACGAGAACTTATTGTTGAGGAAACCTAATTCAAAGTGACACACATTTTGACACCATCTCAATTTGTTTTTGCTACCCCGTCGCAACAACCCTTATTGCCTACTTAAGCATCTCATCTTATTCAATTCATAAGGAAGCCTTAGCCACGTACTGCTATGGATGACTGTAACTTATGTCATCAGAAGAAGCATTGAAAGCATGCATGTCCTAAGCGCCCACAATCTAAAAGGCTTAATCCTTCCTCTTCGACTGCCTCTCAGCGTCCCCCGCAGCAGCCTTATAGGTCTCCTATAGCCTATGTAGCATCCATACAAAGTGATACTCCTTCACCTCATATACAGTCTCTCTGTTTGAGTAGATTCAGTCTTTCATGGCCTCTGCCCAAAGCGGTTCTTCACAAGCTTCTATTATGACCACCACTCAATCAGGTTTGCTTAACCATTTTGGTCAAGGTGTATCTCCCACTATATGGATTTTTGACTCTGGTTGTTCACATCATATGACATCTTATATTACTTGTCTTTGTCACTGTGTTCCTCCCCCCTTCTTATTACTGTTTCTACTGCCAATGTGTCCTAAATGCATGTTCATTCTATTGGTTCTAGTAGTCCTAGTACTTTTCTCCTTTGTCTCTCCCCCATGTATTTTATGTTCTTTATTTCTCTCTTAGTCTCATATTTGTTAGTCAATTTTCTAATTTCAGTTTTGATGTCATCTTCTCTTCGTCTAGTTTTGTTGTGCAAGATCGGGAGTCCACGAAGCAGATTGGGACTAGGCGTAGAGTCGGAGATCTTT
>BRYE01000026.1:2922500-2935000 GCA_030159115.1 Actinidia arguta var. hypoleuca
GTGGTAGCAACGACTGGGGGGGATGGTGGTGATCATATTAGTAGTAACGGTGGTGACAATGATAGAATGATGGTGGAGGTGAATGGTTGGTCGTCGTGGTGGCGGCGCCAATGGTTGAAGCGGGAATATTTTTTTTGGGTGGATAGTAGAGAGGTGAGGTGATGGTGGCAATGGTAGAATTATATATGTGTACGTCAATATCTATGCACACTTATTTATACATTCAATTAAAATTAAGTAATTATCTTGCTAAAGGCACTTAAAATATAAAAGGATGCACAATATTATTATTAAATTAATTTAATTTAGTTTTATTTAATACATCCAGTTATAATTGCAAAATTGAGTGAGTGGGTTTGGATTATTTGGAAGGCGGGAGAGTGATGTGACGTTTTGGGAATAGATAAGATGGTTGGTGATAGGCATTGATTTGGATTTTGCTCTCATTCTGTTTTGGGGCCAACCAGTGCCTGCTTTCTTTCCCACTACTATACTCAGGTTTGTTTACCTTTTAGTTCTTAGAGAGTTCTGCTTAATTATATAAACTCCCCCTTAACTATAATATTTTTTCACTTTCATCCCTTCAATAAAAAAAGGTCTCATTTACACCCTTAACTATTGAAAATAATAGAGGTCCTAACACCGTTAACGGAATACCTGGAATTACTATAATACCCCCATAATATGTGAATGATCCAGCTGTCTCAGACTCTCTAGAGCTTCTTGGGTATGGTGACGGACTGCGACATGGTTATGTTAGTTTGAAGGAATTGGAGGGTGTGGTTCAAAGAATTGAATGAATTAGAGAATTGAGTTTGAGGGATTTGGTGTTGAGTTTGTAGATTTTGGTTGTGTAGGTGAAATGGGTTTGCAGATTTTGATTTGGTTTCAGGGGGGTTGGAGAGAGAGAGAGGGGGTGGTTTTTTATAATTTTTTTTATTTGAATTATTTTTGTCTTTTTTTATTATATAAAATTATTTTTGTTTTTAGTAACTCTTTTTTTATGTTATAACTTTTTAGGTTCACCTTATTGGATTAATTTCTTTTTGTTATTTCTAATATATATTTTTTAACTTTTTGATTCTTATTAATCCAAAATTTTTGATTAATTTTGTTTTCAATAGAGTTTTTATAAATTAAAATTAAAGGGAGAAAAAGGGTAAGAAGGGTATTTTCGTTATTTGTGAAAATAATTTTAGTCAACTGACTAGTTTTGGACATAATGACTGAAGGAACGATACGGAGGGGGAGTTAGTGACAAGTTTGAATAGATTAAGGGGTGTAAATGAGACCTTTTTTTATTGAAGGGATGAAAGTGATAAAATATTATAGTTGAAGGGGTGTTTTATAATTAAGTCAAAAAGTATTGTCGCTTGGATTCGTTTTGTGGTAATTTTACTTCTTTGCCCTAGTTTTATATGGAATATTACTAATTTTACGTTTGGAAATCGTTTGCGTGGATTTTGCAGTGGTTTCAAATAGCTTTTAGTAATTTTTGTTATGATTAGAGATTATTTGATCGCGTTTTGCGTAGATTGTTCGACATTGATGTGATCGTGTCTCTCGTTATGTTCTCAATCGCGATTTTCGTCAAATCTTTTACAGATGGATTGAATAATCTCTCTCTTCGAGGTTAGTTCATTCTTTTATGAATGGTTTTGAATTTTTTTCCTGTCTTCTTTGATTGTATGTTGTTGATTGAGTAGATTTATGAAAAAAAATATTGAGCTGTACGAGGATTTTGTTGTTTTAGTTCGTAGTTTGTTTTGGTGAGGCAGTTTATTTTTGTTGTTGTTTGTTTGTTTTCATAATTTTTTGTAATTTGATTCGCTAATAATGTGAGTTTTTTGTTTTTCGTAATCATATAATCATAATTTTTTTTGAATCTGTAATAACTTTTTAGCTATGGTTGCAGGTAGTGTAGTTCTTGAAATTTTCAATCTTGTGAGAAATTTGTTAGTTCGGGTTGGAGCTTTTTTTTTCTTCTTTTTGTTGATGCTATTATGAACTACTGGAATTTTATGAGAATTTCATCATTGATTTATGTATAGATTTCAAACTAAATGGAATATGTGAGAAATTTCTAGACATAGTTTTTAGTAGTTCTTGAAATTTTGAATCTATGAGAAATTATTTGTTTAGTTTGCATCTTTTTTTTTTTTTTTTTTAATTCTGTTATATTACTGCACTATTATGATAATTTTATCACTGATTTATGTAATATTTCAAAATAAATGGAATATGTGAGAAATTTTTAGTTATGGCTGGTGGTGTAGTTGTTGAAATTTACAATCTATGAGACATTTTCATAAACCAATGTACTATAATTGTCAATAAACTGGTTCGTGGGAATAAGAGTAGTTATGTACACCCAAAATTAACAAAACACATAAAATGGTTCAGAAATTAAAGTGTATGGACTAGATTCAAACACAAGAAGTTTGAATTTACACTCTAAATTGGTCCAATTCTGGGTATATAAACGAAGTTTGAAATTAAAAAGTGAAAAATAAATGATCCTACCTTTGGAGCTCCTGAGAGTCTTGAGCATAGTTTTGTAGCCAAGTATTTTCCGCTCTTCACCCCAAGAGCGAGCTTGTTGTTTTCAGCAAAGTTTTTGCTAACAATTCATTTTTTTCAAATCTAACGCAAAAACGAACATGTATATTACTCCAATATATATATTTATATATATATATATATATACATATATATATATATAGAGAGAGAGAGAGAGAGAGAGAAAAGAAGGCGAGATAGGGCATCTCGTCTTCTTCCCTGCCGCCATTGCCACAGTGGATCGAAAACCCTAACAAGATTCGAAGAGACAGAGAGTGTTAATGGGTGGGAGACGTGTGGAGAGATAGGGTTTATTGTGCCATCGTCGGGGGAGCGCCTGCGAATCACGTGACATGGCGAATGGGCCAGGAAGAGCAACTTTGTTGGATGGATATGACGGGCTTGTGGTTCGGTCCGCTTGGAATGCAGTGAAACTCATGTTTTTCTGTAATGTTCTTCACATAGTTTTTTCTCGGGTTCCATTCAGTTACTCAGAAATGATAGAAATTGAAAAATTAACTTCTCTATATTTTTTTATGTACAGTTCTTAAAAATTATGGAATCCTAAAAATTAGCTTTCCTAGTAGGATACACTTTCTTGTAAAATATATCCAATGAAGAGGCCTTCTAAACCCGATTGAACCCAAAATTTGCGAGAATGATAATATTTACAAGCACAAAAACATTAACGTTTTTGATCGTCATGATTGTGTCGTGGTCTTATAACTACTAAATAGTCAATTACAACACAATACTTAGTTTATCGACAAGTAAGTTGAACATATGGAAATAAAAGGCAATTGCAGAGCCAATTTTTATAATTCTAAATCCGAACTGTTAGGATTTCACGTCTCACTAATTTCATCATTTTCTCCAAAATCGAAGATCATTACATATTGGCGATCGCGTGATCATATCACCTTTAATGCATCCCAAGGCATTAAAGACTTTATAGTGGGCCACTTGAGCACCACCTGAATTCTTTTGGGGTGATCGGAACTGTTTACCTGTTACATATCACGGAGTACATCAATTATAACCAAAATAAAATTGTTCGTATATCGATAGACATTTAAGAGGATAAAACATATCATTGAAATAATAAATTTTATCACGATCAAGAAGTATTCTAAACTCAATCGAGCTAAATTTTTTCGAGAATGAATTAATCAAATACCACAACAAAATCAACGATCTCGATCATCATAATTGTATCGCGTTTACATGACTAATGTATATTCAAATACAATACATAATTTAGTTTGTTATCAATGGCATTGCACGAATAGATTTGTAAGGACATTGCCAAGTCAATTCTTATAATGTTCGCCCTAAATTGTTTGGATTTCACATCTCGGTGATTTCATCATTGTTACCAAAATCAAAGATCATCGGATGTCAGCGTCTGCGTGATCGGATGAAATTTAATGCATCCCAAGGCATTAAACTCTTATACTAGACCATCTTACCCCTACTTGAGTTTTATTTCGATGATCAGAACCGTCTATCTTTTATGTATTATGGAGTTTATCATTTATCTTAAAAATAAAATTGATTGCATATCGGCAGACATTTAACAGGCAAGAATATCATTCAAATAATAGCCCGAATGTCTCGATCAAATAACTTTAATTCTAAACTCGATCAATCTCGATTGATACAAATTTTTACGAGAATGATTTAATATTAAAGGACAACAAAATCAATGGCCTCGATTTAAAATAGTTTTGGTTTTTGGTCAAACACGATCACCCCAACCCGCCAAACTTTAATAAATTAGGTGACGAAATAGTCTTTCTCACGCACATTTTTTTTTTTGAGAAATTTTTTTCGGCACTTATTCATTTCAAATAATTTGGGTGACAAAATAATTTTTTTCACTAAAAATTATTAAATTGAGTAGTGAAACAACTTTCCTCCCCCAATCACTTTTTTTTGTGATCATTTTTTTTGGTCATCTATTGATTTTAGATAAATTGGGTGACGAAATAATTTTTCTCTCCCAACCGTTGCCTTTTGTGAGGGAATTTTTTTGTCACCTATTTGTTTCAAATAACTTGGGTGACGAAATAAGTTTCTTCATGAAAAATTATTAAATTAGATGACGAAGCATGTTTCTTCACACAAAATGAATATATTGGGTGACAAAACAACTTTCTTCATCTAAACACTTACCTTTTGTGAGAGGAATATTTTATCACCTATTCGTTTCAAAAAATTTGCGTGACAAAACAAGTTTTCTTACTAAAATTTATTAAATTGGGCACTCACACACTTTTCTTTTGTGATGATTTTTCTTCATCACCTAATGATTTTAAATAAATTAGGTGATAAAACATGTTGCTTCACACAAAATGAATACATTGGGTGAGGAAACCACTTTCTTCGCCCAAACACTTACTTTTTGTGAGAAAAATATTTCGTCACCTATTCAGTTCAAATAATTTTGGTAACGAAATAAGTTTCCTCACGCAATCACTTTCCTCTTGTGAGGATTTTTTTTCATCGTCTATTGATTTCAAGTTTTTAGCGCCCCACAGTGAAATGCAAGGAACATATTAGTGATAGAAAAAAATAAGTTTTCACCTAAACTTTTTTTCGTCCAATTGTTCAGTGACGAAATTTATGTTTTCCTCACTAATGGAAAATATATGGTGGTAAAAAAAGATTTTGTCACATTAAATGTTTGTTCTCTCCTAATTGATGACGAAATAAATTTTTTCACATAAAATTGACATATTTAGTGACAAATTTTATCTTCGTCACGAGCATTTCGTCACTATTTACATTTTTCTTGTAGTGAATTAACATCTTTCATAATGGATTTTTTTTCACTCCAAACGGTCATAATGTTAGAAAAAGTGTGATTCCACGTGGTAGTTGACCTTGGGGTTTGCTTTTACATTTGACACTCATGCATGGCGTCCTTACTTTATTTTGTCTATAAGAGCCTCTCTTTCCTCGGACCATTTCCCACCATCTGTTGTCTTTGCAATTTCTTAACTCCATTTCTTCTTCTACATTCTCTTTTGCACTTGTCCTCTTATGGCTGCTTAAACTGATATATTGATTGTATGTCGGATCATAGGGGATGTTGTTGACATGTTTGTTCCCGTTGCTACCATGAATGTACATTTCATATTTTTTGCTATAAAAGCATAAAATCCTATCCCTAGATAAAAAGCACATTCACCTGTCATTCCACTTACTCCGTCTCTTTCACATGGATTTATCTCACTACTACGTGTCAAAATAGAAAAAGAACTTGGTATTTCATATGGTATTGCAAATATGGATATAGAGAGAAGAACAATGTAAATGGAAAACACATACAATAGTATAGACTTAAACCCAAGACATGTGAGTTTATAACAAGCTATCCAACAGAAATGTGTTCAGTATTATTTTTTTATTTTTTTTAACTGGACAAGTTTCAAACATTTGGGGACACTTATGTCTATTGCTCATAATACATGAATGAAG
Source organism: Actinidia arguta var. hypoleuca (assembly GCA_030159115.1). Lineage (NCBI taxonomy): Eukaryota > Viridiplantae > Streptophyta > Magnoliopsida > Ericales > Actinidiaceae > Actinidia > Actinidia arguta. The sequence continues at coordinate 2,928,543 of BRYE01000026.1, forward strand.
CACATTATGAGTTAAAAAAATTTAACTTGGAATTAAGTGATGATATAAACACACTATACATCATGATTAATCCAATGATGAAATAAGTGCACTGTGCAGCATGATTCCTTAATATAAATGTATTTATGACCTAAAAGTTGTAGTAATTATTTCCCTGATCATATAGAATAAACTTAAATATCGACATGTCCTCGATGTGTAGTGCCCGGATTCTTCTTAATAATGTGGTGTCATTGTCCTTATTATATTTAAAGAATCTTTTTTTCACTTGAACGTGTCATATTGGGAAAAAAAATTGGAATTCCACGTGGTAGTTGATTTTGGGGGTTGGTTTACATTTGACACTCATACGTGGTCTCTTTACTTTACTTTGTCTACAAGAGCCTCAGTTCCCTTGGGCCATTTCCCACCATATATTGTCTTTGCAGTCTCTTAAGTTCATTTCATTCTCTACCTTTTTGCACTTCTCCTCTCATGGCTGCTTAAACTCATCTTTTGGTTGTATGTTGGATAATAGGGATGTTGTTGACATGTTTGTTCCAGCATCACCACGAATGTCTATTACTGATCCTAACTATCGAACAAAAAATTATTTTTTTAATTTTTTTAACCGGACACGCTTAAAAGATGTTGGTACACGTGTCCAATTGCTCATAACACATGAATGAGGCTCATCAAGAGTTTAGGAAAATTAACTTGGAATCCAATGAAGACATAAATGCAATACAAGTTTACTTACAACGTAAAATTTGAAGTTGTAAATATTTCTCTAGACATATAAAATAAAAGTATATATTGATGTGTCCCTGACAAGTCCTGACCTGATTGTTTTGAAAATCCTCTCGTCGTCGTGAAATTGATGTGTCGTTTCCGTGCATGTGTATGAGGCAGTTGTACTCAAACACTTGGTAGGAAATGTATGAATTCTTTGTAGGTTAGGAATTGTATTCTTGGTATAAAAGCACAAAATCCAATCACCAGATAATAAAGCATTATTGCCCGCCATCGCATTTACTCGTATCTCTTTAATAGTGGATCCTTTTTCACCCCGAACGCTCATGGTGGAATTTTTTTTTCGGATTCCACGTGGTAGTTGGTCTTGGGAGTTTGCTTACATCTGACAATCATGCATGCCCTCTTACTTTATTTTGTCTATTAAGAGCCTCTCTTCTCTCTGGCCATTTCCTACCATCTATTGTCTTCGCAATCTCCTAAGTTCATTTCTTCCTCTACCCTTTGGCACTTCTCCTCCCATGGCTACTTCAACTGATCCATTGGTTGTAAGTCGGATCATTGGGGATGTTGTCGACATGTTTGTTCCAAGCATCACCATGAATATCTATTACGGGCCCAAGCATGTTACTAATGGTTGTAATATCAAGCCTTCAATGGCCATCAATCCTCCTAGGTTCACAATCACTGGCCATTCACATGAACTCTACACCTTGGTTTGCCCTCACGTCCTTTGTTATGTGAATTTTACTTGCATTCTGCTTTGTTTTTGGTCATTTAATAATAATAATATAGGTTTGATACTATCAGTGCATGTTGGTTTTCGACAAGCTTATTGGCTTTTTTAGGTAATGACAGATCCTGATGCACCAAGTCCCAGTGAGCCTTCCATGCGTGAGTGGGTGCACTGGTCAGTCTCTCTATTTTTTTATTTTTCTACATGTTTTAAGTTTTTTTTCCCTTCTTTCTATAAATCAGTAAAGACGTCCCATTTTGTATATAAATTGCAGGATAGTTACTGACATTCCCGGTAATAGAAATCCTACACGAGGTAGAAACTGGTGTCTTCTTCACTGAATCTCTCTCTCCCCACAAATAAATATATGTAAATTCATATATGGTAATACATTTTTCCTCTTGGATGGATGCACACATGGAAAGGTTAAATATATGTTACATTTGGTAACATGAGTCATTTATAGAGGCACATTGCATATGGAGGGGGGAGGGCAGGAGGGACTTTCTATAAAAAGACTGCTGAATATGACTGCAGAGTATTTCGATGTTTGTTATGTCATCCTATCAAGGTATCAATTTTGGGTAGGTAATACATACACCAATTCTTTCGTTGAAGTGTTCAAAGATAGCCAAAAGTCGAGCCACTGCTCTTTACAGGGCCGTTTGAGAGGCAACCTGACCTTCTTGTACAAGTTTATGTAGATTTTCCAGTTTCAAACCAAGTGGTTTTGAGGATCTTGGAAATTTCAGAAAAATACAGATGCATTAAATCACATAAATGTGTTTCAACTTTGTTGAAAATCTTAATTGCCAGCGCCAATAGATTATTTGGCTTGTATTCCTGGCCGCAAAAGTTAAATATGGAACAAATGCTTTGATTTGTTGAATATATCCAAACTCATGCAGGAAGATCTTCACACAACGTGGCAAACGATTCCGTCGTTTAAAGCCATTGTATCAACATTTGCCACAAGTCTACTTCATGAAACTTTTTGTAAAGGTTAAGTGCATGTAACTCTTAGCCCATGGGGCGACGGTGACACGTCCAAGTCACTTGTTAGAATTTTTTTGTCTCTGCGTGGCAAGGATTAATAATCACATCTTTCAACTGCCTAAGAAAATCCTACATTGTTATTATTTGCATATGCAAACAACGTTGAGATAGTCAAGGTTTTTTCTTTTCCTTTTTTTTCTTTGCTAAATTATCTTTATCTCGATACTCTAGTTTTTGGAACATTGTTTACTTGGGATGGTTATTTGCAGGCAACGAAATCCTGCCATACATGGCACCACGCCCACCAGTTGGGATACATCGCTGCATCCTGCTTCTGTTTCAGCAGAAGGGTCCCCTTGGACTGGTGGAACAGCCCATGTCGCGGGCCAACTTCAGTACTCGGGTATTCGCCCACCAGCTTGACTTGGGCATGCCAGTGGCAACTGTTTACTTTAACACGCAGAAGGAACCAATGAACCGAAAGCACTAAGCCGAAAATTAAGTAATGATGCAGCATGTGGAAGGGTAATGAAATAATAGCGTACTGGTGGTCGTTTTGTTCTGGTTTTAGTTGTGTTCAAGTAGTACGTACCTTTTTGAAGGTGGCGTCGTGTGTCGGTAGTGTGGTTTGGTCTTGGTTGATTTGTTCTCGACTGTTTGTAAGTTGTCTTTTAATAAAACTGCAATGTGTGTTTATTACATTTCCATGTTTCATTGTGATACCTCGGTGCATATGAATGTCTGTGTAAAGGCAAATACTTCAACTATTCAAGTCTCGTATTATTATTGGTTGTTCTACATATGCTTTTCACTTGGAGGTTGTATTGAGATAAAAGGATTTAAGGAGGGATTTATGGATGAAAAAGAAAAGCAAAAGAAAAATCTTAGGCCTGTTTTGGCTATAATTTTTTTTCTTTTTTCTTTCTAGAATTTTTAGTTATTTTGACTTTTGACTTTTTTTTTGTTTATTGAACTCTTTCATCATTTAGTAAAAAATATACTTTTTCAGTTCTTCTATACAAAAGGAATCTGAAAATATAAAAATCTTATTCAAATTTGAATTTTTTTTTAATAAAAATAAAAAAGTTAGCTAATTTATCTAAAAATAATTTTTTGTATCTTTAGTGAATTTTTTTCCAGATTAGATAAAAAATTTTACATTTTCAAATTCCTCACTAAGATGAACCAAAAAATTATAAAATTTTGATGGGTTAAATACTTAAATAGTTCTCAAAGTATGTGTCTTGTATCACTTTGGTCTCCGATATACAGAATGTGTCGATGTCATCCTGAATGTATACAATTTGTGTTTAAATGATTCCTATCTCTAACGCTGTTTAAATTTATTAACAGAAGTAAGGGTAGTTTCGGTAAAACAATTGTGAGAGACCAAAATGACACGAAAGAGTTACTTTGGGGTCCATTTATGTATTCAATCTTGACATCATAATGTATCAATTTTATTTCTAATGTATCAAATTGGTATTTAAATGGTTCCAAACTCTGTTTTTATTAGAATTTTATAACTATAAATATGGTAAAGTTGGGATAGTAATAAAAAAAACCACTTCCTTTACAAAAAAAAAGGGACTCTAGCCTATTTAGAGGAAAAATCTTTTGCTAAATACATATACATATATAAATATATGCACACACAAGTGAAAATAAATGTTTTTTTCAGAAGATTTTCCTTTCAAATGAGCCTAAGGTCCGGTTTTTCTAGAAATGGAGTAGTTTTGTTGTTGTTATTGTTGTTGTTATTATTATTATTGTTATTTCAAATTTACCCATCTATAATACAGAATTTTAAAAAATACAGAGCTAGAGACCATTTAAACACCAATTTGATACATTCAGAATAAAATTGATACATTATGTATATCATGATTGATATAAATAAATGGTTCCCAAAGTATGTCGTCTGTGTCACTTTAGCCCCTTACAGTTGTTTTACTGAGATTGCCCCCGCTTTCGTTAATGAATTTAAACGTCATTAGAGCGAGGGACCATTGAAATGCGAATTGAATACATTGGAAACGTCATCGACACATTATGAGGTTTCCAATGTGTCGATGACGTTTAGGGTTTTGCGGGGTTCACCGAACAAATGATACTTCTTCGGCAGGTAAGTGCCAAACATGCTTACTTTTGTTCGGTATATATTAGCCGAGCAAAAATTATTTGTTCTGCACTATGAAACTAATCATTATTCACTATTTTAACTATAACAAGTTATGAAAAATGGTGAAATTGATTTAAATATGCACATTTTTTAAGCCACAATACTCACTAACTTTCATTTGATTGATCATAATTATAAAATTTCTCAAATAATCAAATGAAAAGACACGTGGGTTTAGGTTTTGAATATACAAAGCAGTAAGCGTCATATATGGTTTTTTGTCTTCAATTACCATTTTTTATAAGGGTAAAATTGTATTTAAAAAAAATTAAATTTTTATGGGGCTATAGAGATTTTTTTTTTGATTCAAATAGAGTAACCCATATTCTTCCCCCACATTAAACTAGTCCAAAGTCTATCTCATACCCACTGCCATGGCCTTGGTCATTTCCTCCCTCTCCCTACCCACAAAATCAGCGACGAGGGTAGTAGGGGGCCAAGGGGGTCATGTCCTCTCAAACTTTGCCAAAATTTTTATATTACCCTATAGTTTATAAATTATGCATAATGGTCCTCTGACTAGTGCATTGCTATCTAGTGGTAACCTCAGTACGCATTTAAAAAACTTATTTGGGCCTGGCCCAAGGTAGAATCCACTAGCTAGTCAATCTTGGGCAAGGGGAAGTAGTCTTTGGGATAAGCTCGGTTGAGACTTGTGAAGTTGACACAAATTCGCCACTTGTCGTGTTTCTTAATTACCACCACCGTATTGGATAGACAGCTTGGGTAAAACATCTCTATTGCATCTGCTCATTAAGCTTGTTGACTTTCTCGATCACTACGTTTACATGTTCAACCATCGACCTCTAACACCGTTGCTTCACAGACCGAGCTTCGAGCATGACATTGAGTTCGTGCCTATAAAGTTTGAGTCAATCCCAGGCATCTCGTAGAGGGTCCAGACGAATACTTTGACATTTGCTTTTAGGAACTCGATGATCTCAGTTCTCTCTCGCTCTTTCTTGTTCGAGCCAACAAAAAAGAAGCAGTTTGAGCTTGGCTTATTGAGCTCATAGCGAACTAAATCTTCAATCACCTTCTCTTTGGGGATTATGTCGACATCTTCAAGCACTTCCCTTTCTTTCTCCACCAATTGCACCTCTTTCATTGTTGCCTTAGTGTTTACCATGGCCAAGTAGCACTGCTTGGTCGCTACTTGATCTCTGTACAACGCTTTCTCGCCCTTGGGGATGACAAATTTGATCACTTAGTGTAGTATGGATGCACCCCTATTCATCCCGTAGACCCAATCTCGACCAACAATAGAATTATAGGGAGATAGAATATCTACCACAACGAACTCAGTCTCTAGCTTCTGGGAGCCATCTCGGACTTTGAGGGTCACAGTTCCTAGTGGCCAATGAGCCAGAGGGTTGAACTTGACTAAAGTAGCTCGAGTAGGCTTTAGATCAGCTTAAGTCAATTTTAGTTGCTTAAAAAGATCATAATACATCACCTCAATTGAGCGAATGAATATTCCAAAATTCGATTAACGTTGTAGTTGTGAATGAAGGAGATCGTATATCGCGAACGAAAGCATAATTTTTATTTTTTCTCTTTTAGATCATAAGTCATATAAAACATCCAACGTTGAGCAAGAGGGGGGTTTGAGATACATTGAACAATGTGAGGATTAATCAAGAATCGATAGACGAATTGCTGCACCCCTCTCCTGGATCGCTACAGCCTTTGCTGCGCGTTGTGGCTGATTGTGGGTTGCGGCTTGCAGCTACTTGCCATGGCTATGGGTTGCGGGCACTACTGCGTTTGCTGCCTACAAAATTCCAGCAACTTATTTTTCTCAAAAATCCT